>WOVY01006443.1:0-30067 GCA_013436015.1 Rhipicephalus annulatus
AAAACACTAGTTCGTCCAAAAATCGAATATGCACGCTTCATTCGGGACCCTTTTCAAGTGAACTTAACTCACTCGCTTGAAATTGTACAGAATAACCCAGCACGCTTCATTCTATCTAACTACCATCGCACTAGCAGTGTTACGTCAATGAAACACTGCCTTTCACTACAGTCACTTGGAATCACGTCTCAAAGCATCTCGTCTCATACTTTTTTACAAGATATTCAATCATCCACTTTTGAAAGCTTAGTTCATTACCACTCCTGCCTATTACTCAGCTCGTTTAGATCATCACATAAGGTACACGTCATTAGCTGCCGCACTAGCACTTTCCATCATTCCTTCGTTCCACGCACATCCAACGACTGGAACCACCTTCCCTCGGACATGGTTTCCATGTCAAATCATGACTTGGTTTTCGTCTACAATACAGGAGCACATACGTGATGACGCGTGAAGTGTATATTGTACATTTATAATATTGTACTCTGTTTCCCCCCATGTTTCTGATGATACTTACACATACATTCAATGCATTGCCTAACATCAAATTTACATGTCTTGTAATCTTTATTATTTTGATGTTACTATGTTTGCTCTTGTTTATATTATATTATTTTGGTACCCACTCCCCTCTGTAAAGCTATGTGCGATTGAGGGTAAAATAAACGAAATGAAATGAAATCACTCGTTATCTGTCTATAGCTGCACTAAATAAAAAAACCTTCCGTGCATCAAGCGATGCAATAAAATGCTTCTGTGCTCGTTTCTGTTTGATTCGTGAAAAAAAAACCGCCGGACGGTATTATGGGAAATGGCGCGAGTGATTGAAAAATTCAATTTTCGCGTAGTTACACTTAGGGAGCCATACATGTGTGCGCGTCTCTGTGTTTAGAGTGGTGTCAGCCTTTGACCCACCACTTGCCACCACCCGCTAAAACCACTTGTTGCCGGTTTCTATGGCAACAAGTGCCATGTTGGTTCTCGCGGTCAAGCGTTCCTGCGCCTTCGCTGTGGTGGCCATACCTCCGCACTCCACCAACGCGTGTGTGCAAGCGGCGGTCTGAGCTGCGTCTACCACATCGCTCTGGATCTAGCACCTGCTGTGACGCCATCCTCGCACTAAATGTTACTACAAAAGCCTTGGAGTGAGAATGCCTGGGTGCTGTGGCCGCGATGTACAACCATCTGGATTTGGGGTGTGAGATTGTTCGGGTTCCCGACTTGTCCGAATTGACGGAAACGCTGGAACCAACATGGGGGCCCGTCGAGAATGGCAGCCGTTTTAGCCTGTTGTAAGCAACCATGATCGAAGTTGTCACCACCCTAAAACACGGAGACGCGCGCACATGAAGGCTCCCTCGTTACACAGGACATGTGTTGCCGTCCAGCGGCACGCAGTTAAACAAAAAAAAATTCTGCCATAGCCTCCAAGAGCGTGCGCGTGCGCCCGCCATCTCGGAGGTCGTTGTGTTTGCCGATAGGGCTTTTGCGGCTTTCGGTCTGCTGCTACTAGCACAGTAAAGCCGGGGCACGTTGTGCATGGCAAGAGCAACGTGAGATGGACGGGTCGGTCCGCTACTTGAGGCGGGTAACTTCAAGTACACTAACCCAATGCGAACCACTAAATGTGATTTTATTTTAGAATAGGCCCTCTCTTGGCAAAAACGTAGCACTACGAGGTTTCTGGAACGCTATTTCAACAATCCACGTCGACTTAATAGTTGCCTTTAGAGTCCCTTCAAGAAAGTTTTTGTGTACTCCGTAAAGCTTTCCATACTTCTTTATCCTTCCATATTTTCCGTAAAAACTTTCCGTATATACGACATGACTTCCGTATCCTTCTTATTTTCCTTAACATGCCTTCAGTATATGTCATACAACTTCAATGTGCTTCCATAAAAATCCATACTTTTTCCGCATGCTTCATCAGGAAAGAGTCCATGTTTTTTGCGGAAGATTTCATACGGAATGCTTCAGTAAGGTTATTTGCGTGGTTAATTGCGCGACCATAAAAAAACCTTTCCCGAACCCACGCTAATATGAAGAATGTTGCTGTCCGTTAAGAATCGATTTATGTAATCGGCAACAATATGTTTCAGAATCTTGCAGCATGAACTGGTTAGCAAGATTGTACAACAGCTCGTAATATGTGCAGTGTCTCCTTCCTTGAGTACGGGCACCATGCGAGCCGTTCGACAGTCAACCGGTAGATCTGAAGATGATAAAGAATTAAAGATGCACGAAAAATATACGTGATTAATGAGGCAAGTGCTTCAGAATAACGCCGAAAAAACGCATTTGTAAAGCCATCAGGACCAGGTTATGCCTTTGTCTTCAGGTTAAGAAGCATAGTGACGATAACTATAAAAGCGATACAATATCTCCGTAGTCTGAGCTAGATACCGGCTCAAGACTAACCGTTTTCAAAGGAATGTACAAAATAGAAAATACACTGTAGAAATATACATTAAAATGTTCAGCAATGGCATCCTTCTCATCAACTACGAATACCTTGATTCGAGTCTCGCTAACACACATTTTTAGGGGCGAAGCTCCTCTTAGTCTAACCTTGTCATGCGTCACGCGTAACCGAGAGAAGAAGAGACGAGAAAGAAAAGAAGGCAGTATATCCCGAACAGTATATAATACACAGCTTTGTCTCATTGAAGTACATACAAATTGCAGTTGAGGCTTTGCACCTGCCGTAATCCCTGCAGTGCATCCATGGACATTGACTAAACCGCTGGTGTGCCTTCACATACGTGGAATTTCCTATAAGTCGCGTGTTTCTTATATTGCCCTCAAGCAACTCACCTTGGCCCACTTAGATGGCCGATACAGCGACTCTGTGCTTCTTTACACCACTGGGCCCGTAACTTCATCCGCCTCAGCTGCAGCCTTCGTGATCCCTCAGCTCAGTATTTCCCGACAGTACAAATCAGATCATAGGTCATCTTCGACAGCTGCAGAACTTGTTGCTATACAAGAAGCCATAAAATTTGTGAACGACCAAGCACCGCGTAAATGGACGATTCTGTCTGATTCAAAACCAGCGCTTCAAGCTATCCATTCTTGCTCAAGAAGAGGCCAATTTTACGAGTTAGCATTAGGAATCGTCCAAGCATTTGACCTAACACACAGGAGCGGTCACTTGATTACACTACAATGGATTCCTGGACACTGCGGCCTGGTTGGCAACGAAACAGCCGATAGCGAAGCAAGAGCGGCAATATACAACGCTCCTATGTACGTCAAAGTACCCTACTCGCGAGGTGACATCAACACATTGTTGAGATGACTCATGCGCGAATGCGCTGCCACTTACTGGTCGCTACGAGATCACCGGAACAAGCGCCTGCGGGAAACAGACCCCGGTAAGACTTTTCGTATTCCAGATAAAATCAGCCGAAGACATGCTAATATACTGCACCGAATACGCCTGGGCGTCGCCTTCCCTCGCCACTACACCCACCTAATCGGCCGTGCGGACAGCCCGAATGGTCAACGCTGCCAAGTGCGCGAAACGATAGCTCACATATTTTGTGACTGTACATTATACGCGGCGCAAAGAAAAATGCTAACTGCAACGTTGACAAGCATTGTACGTACACCATTAAGAGAAAGCCACATATTGTCAGCAACGAACGACCAAACAGTGTCAAAAACTGCTACAAAGGCTGTTCTAGACTTTATAAAAAGCACTGGACTAGAAACTAGGCTGTAGGGTACTATGCTAAGTGGCTACTGTACATACGCACCACCTCTTCTTGTCCCCATCATCACCCTTCATCCCTGTTTCCTTCCCCTTTCCCTTATCTCCTGTGTAGAAAAGCAGGCTAGAGCGAACTAGCTCAGGCCGACCTCTCTGCCTTCTAATAAAGTTTCACTCTCTCACTCTCGCAGTTGAGTGAGGATATTCTAGATAGCGTTGTACTGCTACTCTCCGATTGAATGCTGCGCGGCCTGTGCCTGAGTACGCGGAGAGCGAGTGCCCGGGTGTCCTCTGAGAGAGCCGTATGAAGTGCCCCTCTCAGTCTCCTGGATAGTCGCCGTGCGTGGCGGATCGTTGGTGGGCCATGGACGAAGCAGAGCACCGGGCGTGTTGCAGACGCTTGCGCTCGGCTCCCTTGGCTCGCGTCTCGTCGGTGTTTCTGCGCGCCGTCTGCATTCTCGAACGCGATCGGACGCACCGGCACATGCACGGACGTCCGGATGAACAAACGCTTCGCCTCACTCATCATCATTCACTCCAAGGATATGCTGATTATAAAAATAGTTTCATTATAAAAATTTATTACAAAATTGCTGATTATAAAAATAGTTGTCGTACTGATGTGAACGTTCCCACCACGGTGGTCTAGAGGCTATGGTACTCGGCTTCTCACCCGCAGGTCACGAGATCGAATACCGACCGCGGCGGCTGCATTTTCGATTGAGATGTAAACGCTTGAGATCCGTGTACCTATAGATTTAGGGACACGTTAAAGAACAAGTAATCGAAATTTTCCGGAACGCTCCACTGCGGCGTCTGTCGTAATCATATCGTGGTTTTGGGAGGATAAACCACTTAAATTACTGTTGCTGATGTTGATGCGCACCTCCCTACATCATCGTATCGACTGAGAATCGATGAAAGGTTGTGTTTCAAAGACTGCGGTTAATAAAAAGTGCCGAAAAGTGATAGCCATGTGTGAGTGGGGTATGTTCGAGGATTACCGTATTGCTGAAGCAATGTAAATGGTGTGATAAAATGCCTAGTAGTGGGCGAGGACGCGTAAAATGAGCGCATAACGCGAAACGCGCACGTGTGATATAATTTCATTATGTCGTACGACTCGAAATAATATTCTGTGTAAGGTACGCGTAATAAACATTGGTGACGTTGTGAACGGCTTTCTTTTGCATTAAGTAAATTCTCTTAATGTTTTATTGTGTAGCCCTTAACCATACCAAACTACAATAATTAATATGTGATGCGAATAGTGCATCATCAATTTACATTTTCACTTGCAGCAGTAAAATAATGCGACAACGCGACATAACTTGCTCATTTGGTTCGGGATGTTAAATTCCACATATCAATCAATCGTCCTATGTCCCTTGATCTTTTTTAACAAATTGTCGATTTGAGTTTTCCATGAGATTCGAGGTAAACGTAACGCCAAGAATTTTACATTAATTAACATCTTCAATCTCGTGTCCATCACAGTAAATATCTTGCTCCGAGCGAACTGATTTGTTTTCGGCCAGGAAAAAAACAAAGAAGTACCTTGATGTAAGTCGTAATATAATAAAGAACTGTGACAGTCAGAACTGTTATTTGAAACCAGGTAGAAGCGTAGGCCTTGTCAGCGAATTGGCTATAACGTCCGGCGCGAGAGTCTCGTGCTTAGCACTGACGATGTGTTTTCCGAGCTATGCATGACCCACTACATTCATCATTACATATTTCCCCCTCGCTGAAGACGGAGCCAAGAAGGTGTTCTTAGGTGTCGTGAGAAGAAGTCGTTCGTGATACGGTTGGAGACGATCCACGTGTACGATTTCGCGTCCTCGGCGTTCAGGTCCGGAGTAGGCGTGAGGGGTTCGGTGAGGTAGTTGACAGCGGAAGTTTTCTCTATGGCGTGATAAGGCCCATGGTACCTGCTGACGAACTTTTTAGATGTACCAGGAGCAGCAGTGGGAGGCACCTGCAGCCAAACAAGAGAGTTGGGCGAAAACTGGTAGTGGGACCGTCCATCGTCGTGACGAAATTTTTGTAGCTCTTGTGTTGTAAGGGCGCGAGCTAATTGTCGACAATCTTCCGCATACCGAGCGGCTTCGGAAACTGGTGTTCCTTCGGATGAGTCGGGTCGGTAAGGGAGAATAGTGTCGATTGGACATGATGATGGCTCTCGATCATAGAGTAAAAAGAAGGGAGAAAAGCCTGTCGTCACTTGAGGTGCCGTGTTGTAAGCGTACGTTACGCAGGGAAGGATAAGATCCCAGTTGGTGGGGTCGGAGGCGACATATATTGAAAGCATGTCGCCAAGAGTGCTGCTTAAACGTTCGGTCAAGCCGTTTGTTTGTGGCCGATATGCAGTAGTACAGCGGTGAATCACGTGGCATCCAGCAGAAGTTCTTCAATAACATCCGCGAGAAAGATGCGGCCTCGGTCGCTCAAACGTTCACGTGGAGCACCGTGACGCAGAACAAAACCTTGCAGAAGGAAAGATGTGACGTCACGTGCCGTCGCGGCTGGTAGAGCGGCCTGATCTCTGAAAAAGATCTCTGAGAACACATTGTGTGGACAAGACTGGCGCAATGCGCTAGTGATTCCAGTGTTCAAGAGAAGAATCGAAACGAAGGTGAATATTTACCGGCCTACATCTCTCACATCCATCTCTTGTAAGGTTTTGGAACGCATAATAGCTAAGCATATCTTTGTTAATTAAAAGATAATTCTTTACTTTACCCCCACCAGCATCGATTCAGAACGGGCCTCTCCAATATCACACAACTCATATATACAGACGGTTCACGATTTCACTGAGGCAATTGATACCAGGGTTGATGCAATAGCCATAGATTTTGCCTAAGCCTTCGATAAGGGTGGCCCACAATAAGCTAATTTACAAGCTGGAAAGAGTCGGACTTAATGCAACTGCTATAAAGTGGATTGAGGCATACTCGACTAATCGCAACTAGCAGGTAATAATAGATGGTCATGTGTCCGACTGACTGACAGTGCTCTCTGGAGTCCCGCAGAGACCACTCTTATTTTTGATGTGTATCAATGACATTTCTGCTATCATGGAGCCAGGTGTACAACTTAATTACTCCGTTCGCATATGACTGTTTATTTTATTCCACTGTGCGAAACGAAGAGTATCAAGTTAAAATTAACCGATTTTTACAGGCGTTGAGCAAATGGTGCAGAAAAAGTGACTGCTTCTAAAGTAGCGTCCACCATGAGGCTTGTGGGCGCAGTTGGTGAAGGGTGGTGCAGGAGGGTGGCCTGGGCGAGCTTGATCTTAACGGCGGCAAAACTTGATCCGCGACCGTGTCCCAGGGAAGTGCGGCTGATTCGGCTTGCGAAGTCAAGAGTATACTGCTTCCAGAGGCTGCAGCAGTGTAGAGCATGTAGGGATGAAGCGGCGATAAAAATTGACGAGTCCGAGAAAAGGTCGTAGACTGCGTATGGACGTGGGAGGCGGGTACTCGAGGATAGCTTGAACCTTGTCAGGTAAAGGAGTGATGCCATGTTTAGTGATCTGATGTCCGAGGAATGATATCTCCGAGACTCCAAACTGACACTTATCTACATTGATGACATGGTCGTAATCACGCAGTCGAGTGAAAAGCTGACGTAGATGTGCTTTGTGCGTTTCAGCGTCCTTGCTGGCAACGAGAAGATTGTCGATATAGGCGAAACAAAACCGCAAGCCTCTTGTGACTTTGTCTATGAAACGCTGAAATGTCTGAGCTGCGTTTCTCAAACCGAAAGGCATTCGTAAATACTCATAGATCCCAAATGGGTAATTATTGCAGTTTTGGGAATGTCAGAAGGCTCAACGGGGATCTGGTGATAAGCTTTCACAAGATCAATCTTCGGGTATACAGTTGTGCCGGTGAAAAAGGCCGTAGAGTCCTGAATATTGGGTAACTGGTATCGATCTGGAATGGTGACTGCATTGGGAGCTCGATAGGGCCGCCAGTCATTGTTCTTCTTGGGAACCATGTGTAGCGCCGACGACCACGAGCTTGTTGATGGACGAATGATCTGTAACTGTCACATATGCTCAAACTCGTTGCGAGCAATTCGAAGTTTATCAGGACCAATTCGGCGAGGGCGGCAGTGAACCGGTGGGCCTGTGGTAACGATGGAGTGGGTCACAGTGTGCTTGGGAGTCTTATATATGGGAGACTGCGTTGTGATCTCCGGAAACTCATTGAGCAAAGCTGTTTATGGTAACGTGGGCAGTTTCACGAAAGTGGGGTTTAGGGCCGTAGTCCATGACAGAAAACCTTACCGATAAGGCGGTATAGCTATCCACCAGGCGACAGCGGTTCATATCCACGAGCAGATGAAAATGCCTTAAGAAATAGGCGCCTAAGATTGCGTAGCGTACGTCTGCTATCCAAAATAACCACTGCAGGCTGGTCATTTAAGTTGCGAATGCTCAGCGATTGCAGACGCAAGTTGGTGGCTTCAGCTGCGAGATCTTTAACCGTTTCTCGAAGGGAATCTGCTTCGGAAATCGGAGAGGTGTGGGCAGCGTTTATGACTGCCGGAGCAACGTCCATCATGTCATCGGCCATTTCTGCCAGCTCCGACAGCAGCTTATCCTGAGCTGGGACAAGAGCCATTTGCACGGTATGTGGAAGACGCTGTAGAAACAACTCACGTAGTATGGATGTTTCCGAGCCATCCGACTGGTCCCCAAGCAGGTGCTGCAGGTGACGTAGAAACTGTGTGGGACGGCGGTCCCCGAGCTCTTCGTTGCACAGAAGTTGCCGAATGCGCCGATGCTTGGGCGTAATGAGTCGGTGAAGCAGAGCCTGTTTGACTGTCGTATATGGAGTGTCACCAGGCGGGCCCACGAGGATGTCGCGTATTTCGGCCATTGCCTGTGGCGGCAACGCTTCAACGAGGAGCTCATGCTTGCGAACTTCTGACGTGATGCGATGAATGTGGAACTTATTCTCGACTTGAATTAACCATAAGGAGGGATCAGCCAGTCACAGCTGTGGTAGCGCCGTGGTAGCAGTACCTCCAACAACACCCGAAGAGGGTACATGGCCGGGTGCAGTGGCAGCGGTACCAGGGCTGAGGCTGTCGAGATGCTCACGCTGCTCCACGGAAGGTCGCGTTCCTAGTCCGGGTCACCAATAAATATAGCACTCTGAAACGCGGTTCCGAAAACACAGCGCGGTTTATTACTGCATCTCCGCCATTTGTTTGTTTGTTTGTTTGTTTGTTTGTTTGTAGCCTCTAATCCATGGCTCATACCCACTCTGGGGGATATGCCTAGAGAACATATAGTCTCATATGGACGATAACTGCACTATTGCTTACAACAAAAAAAGGGGGGAGGGGCGTTGTATAGTGAAGACAGTATATTAAAGAAAGAAAGAAACCAAAGATTCAGAAAGTGAGCAAAAATCAACAAGAAGGAGGAGGAGGAGGAGGAATAAATGAGGAAGGACAGGGAGGTTAGCCAGTAATCAACAAGAAAGTAGACACTAATAGCTATACCTTGATTTCGGGAGCCGACCAGACAGCTGGTTTTGCCAAACCTGATTACTTTGGTATGTCACGTATTTATCCAGATTTGAAAATTACTTTTCAACCCGTTTTTTGAGTACCTGTTAACGAGGGCTTTATGTTGAAAAATGTTTAGAGTCTTGAATAAAATTACACACCGCATCGAATGCATCTCTGTGGCAATTTCCCAAAACAGAGGCACCAAAATTTAGAACGTTTTCTGTGGTTAAATTTCAACCTAGCTTCACAAATGGAATATCTAGAAGTCGTTTCCTAATTAATGCATAGTTCCGACATGAGCCAAAATAATGTTCAATAGTTTCTGATTCTTCGAAAAACGAACAAAGTTATCAGACCAGCTCTGTGTAAATAAAATTTTAATGGGGGGACACGGCACCGGAATCTGGAGATTATAATTTCAAGTTTTTGACGGACTCCGCTGGGCTTTCCATGAAAATTTGAGGTGCTGATTATCTGTCCATTGTGTGATATGTTCTAAACTATCTGTAAAAAGGGCGAATTTTCTATATCTAACCCCTGATAAGTATTCTAACTCGGGAAGTACTGAAATTACTGGTCCATCGAGTGATGCTTGAGCCAAAGCATCTGCCAATTAATTTAATTGTAATCCGCAGTGACCTGGGACCCACACTAATTTGAGGAGTTTTAAATGCGGCGGTGCTAATGTGTGGAACGCTGCTAGGGCACGAGATTGTTCGGAGGTTGTCAGAGCTGCACACACCGAAAGTGAGTCTGTTAGGATGATTGCACTGGTCTCAGTCGTAGGAATTTTACGAATAGCTAAAATAATAGCTACTAGCTCGGCTTTAAATATAGGAGTGAAATCTGGAAGCCTTACTGAAAAAGACCAGCCGAGAAAATCAGACGCAATTCCTACGCCTGCCTTTTCATTGTTGACAGAAGCATCTGTAGCTATTACATGTTTTGTTTCTGCATGTACCAAGTAATCTATTAATGTTGTGGTAAAAAATCTAAGAGATTGCAACTTGGCTTGTGGGGGGAAGATTTCATCGTACTCTATTCTAATGTTGAGGGTTGAGGAATTAGTTTCGATTACTGTGCTAATGTCTACATTTATGCAATCCAGTTTCCTTTTAACGAAAATTATCTGAGGTGTATGAAATCGAGGCCAATTTGCAAGAAAGAAAGAGTCAGGGTCGCTGATAAATGCGTACTCTGATCTTCGCGCCAGTAAACTGTAGAACTTCAAGAATGTTTGAACCGTTAAAATGCGGAATCGACAGAGGAGTGTTGGCAATCGCGCTTCTTGGTACAATGCATTATTCGCCATGAACCTGGGAAGTCCCAGGCATATTCGCAGGGCTTCTCGCTTTAACATTACTAGCGGTTTAATTTTATAACCAGTGGCCCCCGAGAAAAATGCACACCCAAATTCCAATATTGGTCGCACCTACATTATATATATCGTTACCATCGTGTGTCTGCGCAGCCCGTATTTTCTGTTGCTTAACCTGCGTAATAAACCTAACGCCCGTTGTACCTTTGCTGTTATATATTCTATGTGTAAGCTCCAATTTAGCTTTTCATTATAAATCATTCCTAAGCACTTGACTGAATCTACTTGTGGAATAGGTTCCCGATTATACAATACATAAATTGAAACTGTATCTGCTATAGGAAACATCAAGAGCGCACTTTTACTGATATTCAGTGACAATGAAATGGATTGCAATGAAATTTCTAGTGTATTAATACACCTTTGAAATTTTTTATGTACTGAGTAAATGTCGCTCTCTGCAGCGAAGAACGTGATATCATCTGCATAAATGTAGAAACTGACATCCTGAACAAATGGAATAGAGCTCATAAGTATATTGAATAATGCTGTAGATAGGACAGACCCTTGGGGAACACCACGTTTCTGTTTGAATTTATGCGAACAACAGCCATACTTTACGCAATACAATTCCCTTGACTTAGGAACTCTGCTATCCACTCAGAAATCTACTGAGGAAACTTTAGCCTCTGCAAGGTGGTCAGTAGAATAGAGTGCTCGACACAGCCGTACGCTTTAGCTATGTCGAGAGTTACTAATGCGGCGTACTGTTTCCTTTTACGAGCAAGCTGTATTCGACTCTCTAAATCTGCATGGGTGCACCAAATTGAGAATTCACTGCGAAAACCAATTTGTTTTGGCTTTAATATGACCTTATTCGTCATCCAGGAGTTTATTCCGCCATTTAGGACCCTCTCTATGAGTTTCACCATGTTCGAAGTTAGCGATATTTGTCTGATATTTTCTATGGTAAAACCTAATCCTTGCTTTTTTATTAATGGGATTACCATAGCTATTTTCCAGTCGTTCGGTATCCAGGCATTCTTTAAAGAGCAGTTTATAAGATTGAGGACGTCGCCAAGGGATAGCTTGAATAAAATTTTTATCATAGGAACTGTGATTCCATCTGGACCAGGAGCTGACGATGGTAGATCTCGAATTACTTTTGATGCTTCAGACAGTGTTACGTTTTCGAAGTCAGTGCTTATGCTAGACTTTTGCCAGTTAAAAGCCATAGTCGAAGAAAATCTAAGACCTCTGCCAATCGACTCTAAAGAGTTCTTCGTTTCTTCCAATGATACTTTTTCATAATCAGTGTTTACTGTAGACGGCAGGATTTTGCGAGATCGCATATATTGAAATAAAGCTTTCTTACTTTTAGGTTTTGAGAGAAAATCGAAATGTCTTTTATCATATTCTTCTTTAGCTTGGGCCACCGTGTGTTTTAAATACAGCGGCAAGAAATTTATAATCTGACCAGTACTTAGGGGATTGATTATGTATTAGCTTCTTCCAAGCTGCCTGTCGTCGTCTGTGATCTCGTGAACAGTTGCAATTCCACCAGGAGCTATAGGGTGTTCTCTTCGCCGATTTAACAGCAAATTCAGCGTTTTTGTATGCCCTTTTAATTACTGCGCTTAATTTAATAGCTTTAGTGTCATCTCCATCCTGAGAGGGAGCGTCTAAAGCAGTTTTTAGGTTGTGTTGAAATTTTGCATAACTTATATAGGTCCGGGCATGGAAGCATGATGGTTTGATGGGGCAAGCGATCTCGAAGATTATTGGAAAGTGGTCACTGTTGGAGGCGCAATCAAGGGTTGTCCACGATGTACTAGCAATGG
The DNA here is from genome assembly GCA_013436015.1 of Rhipicephalus annulatus. Classification (NCBI taxonomy): domain Eukaryota; kingdom Metazoa; phylum Arthropoda; class Arachnida; order Ixodida; family Ixodidae; genus Rhipicephalus; species Rhipicephalus annulatus. Next base: position 12,410 of record WOVY01006443.1, read on the forward strand.
CCGAGCTTACAAAGCTTAAATATAAGGCGGAGCGTGAATGACCTCGAATAAATGTGGGAGTTCTAGCATTAAAGCACAATAAGTTGTTGTCTACCGACCAGTCCCACAACCGTTGTCCACACTGATCTGTTCTAAAGCCCAGCATGTATGGAGAGAGTTGAAGTCGCCAACTATAATTTTTTTCTTTACAGCCTGAATTAGCAGCCATATCTAACAATCTCGTGTCTTGAACGCCTACAGGAAAGTAGACGTTTATTAGCGAAAAAGGCAAGTATCCTGGCAAGGTAATATCTAGCGTGAAAATTTCGCATTCAATATACATACATATGAGTTTCTCACTTTTAAACTAATTTTATTGTTTATAAAGAAAGCTAAACCTCCACCTTTGGATGGACAGTCTAGACGAAAGGTTTGGAAGTTGGGTAGGTGAAATAATTGATGTGTGGAAAGCCAAGTTTCTTGTAATGCAATAATAGCCGGATCGAATTGGAAGACAGGTATAACAGATCTGTTATGGCTGAGTGAAGTGATCAGCAATTCCAATGTATAAGTTTAAGAGACCCCATGATTTCGTTAAAATGGTTTCGGCAACTACCTTATCTAAAATACTTTCTTTTAAAAAATCGGTTTTTGAAAGGTTGTCTTTCTGGTATTTCTTGCTTTTTACATGTTTCAGCGAGCCAGGTTTTTTTGATACAGGAGATCTGGAACGCTTTAGGCTTTTGAGATCCATGTCCATATCTTGTGTGTCCCGAGAAGCTTCCTGTGCACCCTCGCTTTGCCTCTGAACGCCTTCTCCAGTGGGCTCTGCAGACTGTGCATCCGGTGGAGTTATCTCAGATTCTGCCTCACTTGTCCGGTGTGCAGACTCAGCATTCTCTACAGCCGTACTTATATCTGTGCTCCATAGGCTTGTGCGATTTGGTTATTTACAATGTGCGACAGCGACTCACTGGTAGCAAAGCGTTGCATAGCCTTATCCGCAGCCTTCTCGATCATGTCCGCAATTGATAGGGAAAAGGATGCTTACATTGCTATGTTAAGGTGGGCAGCTGCTCCTGCGTACCCTTGAGTTCGGGCCTGGATTTCAGCAATGGCATCTTTTCGGGAGCATCGCCTTCTGTCTACAAGTTCAAGGGTTTGTATTTCACGTGCCTTGGCTGAGCAGTTTGGGTTATCAGCACAGTGTGCTTCATGGCAAAAACAGCACTTTTCTTCATTACCTTTACAGTCGTTTGAGTTGTGCGTCTCACCACAAATTCTGCATCTAGGTACTCACCTGCACCCTTTCACTGTGTGCTCATAACGCCAATACTTAATACACTGTAGGGGACGAGGTGATAGCGGCTCCACTCTGTATAATAAAGGCCACGCTTTGATTTCGGTTGGGCGATTCAACCCGGCAAATGAAGCAATCACGGACTCCGTTGGGACCTTGTTCTTGTCTACAACTGGACTACATCTATAGATAGCTATCACACCTTCTTCTGAAAACATATCTTATATCTGAGTTGGGGTCAAGTTGACATCGACATCCCGAACGAGGCCTTTGACACAAGCTAGGTGAGGTGGAATGAATGCGCTCACCGGGTTGGTAGCGAATACCGATCTCCGCCATTGATGATGATGATGATTCCAATGCTATGGCTCATACATACTCAGGGGGATCGGCAAAGAATTGATGACTTAAGTCAGTAATATTTTTTTTCAATATCGAAACCACCCACCGGAAAAAAGAAAGAAAAAAGAAAAGACACCCTATAGGCAGAACGAAAGCAGTGCAATATGTAGTTGTTTGTCACTCGTTCAGATAAGATAATTATTCATTACCTTGAATAGGAATCAGCATGGTTAAACAATGCTCTTGTGTATGTTGGAAAATTTTTTTGCACGAATAATAATCACGCAATTAAACGCTTAATTCTTTTACTTTCATTAAGGTACTTGCAAACAGCATAGAAAACATTCTTGTGGCTGAAGCCCAGATCGTAAGCACCGAAGGAAAGTATGTTTGCTATAATGAAATTCAGCCCCAGGCTAGTGAATGGGATGACTGAAGGTCTTTTTTCTGAGCAATTTGTATAGGCGACATGATAAAAGATAGTGCTCTATTGTTTCTGATTCTGGACCAAAGTTTCATAGCGGTGATATCACCAGACCAGCCCAATGTGAATAGAAATACAACGGGGGGACACGACATCGAAATCTGGTTATTATGGCTTCCAACTGTCTTGTAGGACACCAATAAATTTTCGACGGAAATCTTCAGTGAGTAAATTCTGGTGTTGGCATTATTGCTTCCATAGCGTCTGCACAAAGCAAAAGTTTTCCGTATCTTGTCGCAGTTATAGTGGCCACTTCGGGAGGGACTGAGAGTACTGGCCCTTCCAATGCTGCTTGTGCTAGAGAGTCGGCGATTTCATTCACTTCTAAGCCACAATGACCGCGTACCCATACTAATTTCAGTAGCTGCAGCTGAGGAGAAACTAGCATAAGGAGCGTCTTTAAGGCCACCGAATTTGTTGACGCCGTAATCGGCGTACATACTGACAGGGAATCCGTGATTATGATCGCGTTATCGGCATTCAAAGGTAGCTTTCACAGTGCTAGAACTATTGCCAAACAGCTCAGCTTCAAAAACTGAGGTGAAATCCGGTAATCTTAATGAAAAATACCAGTCAAGCGAATGGGAATATATACCTACACTTGTTGTATAAAAGGAGAGACGGCTAGCACTCCGCCATTTTTTCAACTACTTCTTCTTTTCTCCTCAGAAGACTACCCACTACCAGCTTATGTCCCAAGTGTGTCGTGCCAGAAGAAGAATAAAGGTATGCCACAACGTTATTAGCAATTGTGTTTGAACCCCGCGAGGTCCTTAGACCACTGCGTGGTCCCGTACCACGTCTACACGGTCATGCATCTCACCGCGATGACTTCGCCTGCCCTAGTCACCGCAGCAAGCTGTAACGCCGGGTTCCCAGACGAGAGCAAGACCTCCCAGCCCTCCCAGCTTGAGGATGGTGGCTGTGCCTGCAGGGGAAGATCACCAGGGCAGACGAATAGGATGTGGAAAAGGGTGGGGTAGTGAGGTTCACTGCAGAGAAAACATATCGGGGAAGTTCCACAGTAGTGGGACAGCAGCTGAGGGGAAGAAAGAGTGCGAGTCTGGAGGTGTCTCCATAGGATTTGTTGGGAGTGCGTAAGAGAAAGATTTGGAGGAGGGCAGATCCGGCGGTTCAAACGGGGTGTTTGCGTGAGCTCTGCGAAAGTGTGCGGCCGCTCCTTCGAGAAGCCCAAATCGACGCTGTCCTGAGCCTGGCAAATGAACCCTCGGGCCAATTGATCGGCTGCTTCATTTCCGGGGTTCCCTGAATGAGCCGGTACCCACTGGAGCTCTACCATTTGCGGTAAATATTGTGTGGGGGTGTTCAACAACTGCCAGGCAGAGGAGTGTATTCTGCCCCTAGCATAGTTGTACGGAGCAGCTTATGAATCAGTGAAGACGTACTGTGCATCGAATTGTGCAAGGGCCAAGGCGACGGCGGTCTCCTCTGCCTCCTCAGCTGTAGAGCCTGAGGGGAGGCGGGGAATTACAGGGTAAGGTAGCGTAGGGTTTTAGGCAACTGCCACAACTTCCTGTGCTGTAGAAGCGGCGTTCAACCAAATCGCATTCTCAGCTTGTCCGTAACTCTTGCTAAGGACATTTGCGCGAGTTACGCGACGAGCGATAAGATGCTGAGGATGGACATTGCGAGGCAAGGGTTTGGCTATTATAGTGGCATGAGTGTGCCTTGGAATGCCTAGGCAGGTTGGTTGGTTAGCGGTTATTTTTATGGGAAGGGAGGCTAGACTATGGCGGCCAGCGGTGCTAGCGAAAGTCTTAAATACTGTGCCTGAAGATGTGCCTCAACTAGCTAAAATTAGTGTTGTGCATGCCCAGTGCAAAAGGTTTGGCTGTGCTTGAGCTACGAGGAATGTTCAGGGTTGCCTTAGTTGCAAAGCGGATCATGACGTTAACGCGTTCAGTTTAAGTGTGGTTTAGCTTAAGATATGGGGTGGTGTAGAGAATGCGGCTAAGTGTGAAAACATGTACAACTTTCACGTTGTTCGCTTCGTCTAAACCCTTGAGCATAGAAGATATGCGGTGTAAAAGCTGCAATACCGATTGCGTAGAAGCCTTGAGTGTTTTGAGGGTGTGGTCATTCCATCCGGAATCTTGCAAGTAAAAACCAAGGATTCACAGTGTGGGCGTGAGGGGGATAGCGGTTCCTTATATTGTAATTCCGATGGGCGAGTTAGCGGCTGACTTTGGTCTCATAAGAAGGAGCGCGGATTTAGAGCAGAATCATACGAGCTCAATAGATGCCACGTGAGCTGAGATGTTGTCGGCTGCTAATTGAAGAGTTTCCTCTATTTGCCCGTCAGAACGATACGTAGTCTATGTCGTTATATCATCCGCGTACAAGGTGTGCTTTAGGTGTGGAATGAGATTTAGTATGTGGGCGAAGAGATTGAGAGCAATATTAAAGAGTAAGGAGGAGAGGACCGCGCCTTGAGGAGTTCCTACCTCGCTGAGCGTATAAGAGGCATTGCTCGGGTTATCAATGTGCCAAAAAGGCAGTGCGCCCAGAGAGAAAGGCGCGAACATAGCTATAAGTTCTGGGGCCTACTTGTAGTGCCTGAAGTTGCCTTGAAGATGACATGATGTCGAATTCTATCGGATGCCTTAGTGAGGTCTACCGCCAGGATAGCTTTAGTAAGGTGGCGAATGATATCGTCAAGCACGTCATGAGTAATTTGGAGCAGGGCATCCTGCGCAGAAAGATGCGCACGAAATTCTAACATCTTATGAGGAAAAAGCTGATTTTCTTCCATGGACATCATCAGCATCAGCCTAGCAAGGATTATGTGCTCGAAGACCTTGGCAAGACAGGATGTTAATGAAATGGGACTAATATTGTCGATGGTGATAGGTTTGTGAGATTGAAAGATAAATATGATTTTCGCGTGTTTCCAGGAGGCAGGGAGGATATCAGCTTTCCAAGATTCATTAAAGTAGTTCACTAGATCAGATATGGAAACATCATCAAGATTTCGGATGGCTGCGTTAGTAATGTGATCTTCACCGGGTGCAGTATTATGTAGTTTTAGTAAGGCTGCGCGAAATTTTGATTCTGTAATAAGGGCTTCAAGATTGGGTTGGGATGTGTCAGTGTACTCGGGTGTTTGGTAGGATGACCAGGTGTAGTATAGGTGCATTTCACCAGTGTAAGTAACGCATCGTTGTCCTGCCGATGGTTATAATTGAGGCGGCGAATGCTAAGACGCGTCTGGTTTTTAGATTGCGTGGGGTCTAGCATGTGGCGCAACAGATGCCAAGCGTAGGTTGTGGGGAGATTTCCGCGGAGATTCTCGGGAATCTGAGCCGAGTTAGCTTTGCAAAGAGTTGTGGTGTGCTGTTCTATTTGCGCTTGAAGCTGCGTGAGTTTGATTTTTAGTTTGCTTTTTGAGTTTTCAAGCTTTGCGTAATGTAATTATGAGCTTCCAGGACATGGGCGAGCTTACTGTCAATAAAGGCGATTTTGGGGGTTGTATATAGCGTTTGAGTATTCTGGCGAATGTCCTCCTGTAACTACATAACCCAGGAGTCAATGTCTAAGGGGGCCTGTGTTGGCCGCGATTGCCTGAATTTGCGGAGCTAGTCCCACTAAACTCGCCTAACGGTAAAGTTACGCCGAGGTTGTTGATAATTCACTGCAATGCGAATTAGGTGGTGATCCCTGCCAAACGTGACTTGCGTTCTTTCCCATTGCAAATCGGTGATATTTCTGTCAAGAGTGAGGTCTGGACTGGTATCAGCTGTGAAACTATAACAAATTCGAGCAAGCAGGCGGAAATCATTAAACGTGTTCAGATGGCGCACCAACGCTTCATCGTATATATAGGACTGTGCCCCCATAGTTGGTGCGCCGATAGCCCCAGTTCACGTGCAATTAAAGTCACCCATGATTAGTAGGGGTTCATTGCTGCCAACTCCATGGCAGACTTGAGAAGAGGATGAAGTAACTGAACAGACTGTCGTGGAAGAAGATAGCAGTTAAGAACAAAAAGGGGAAACCGTGCAGGGTTCGGGGTTAAACTTCAATGAAGGTGTGAGCGATAGGAGAAGTGATATCATGCTGCACGTAAGGTAAGGAGTTGCCGACGTATGTTATCACGTGAGGATCATTTGTTGAGTCTGATGGAATAATAGTATCATCATCATCAGCCTGACTACGTCCACTGCAGGACAAAGGCCTCTCCCATGTTCCGCGAGTTAACCCGGTCCTGTGCTTGCTGCTACCAATTTATACCCGCAAACTTCTTAATCTCATCTGCCCACCTAACCTTCTGTCTCCCCCTAACCCGCTTGCCTTCTCTGGGAATCCAGTTAGTTACACTTAATGACCAGCGGTTTTCCTATCTACGCGCTACAAGCCCAGCCCATGTCCATTTCCTCTTCTTGATTTCAACTATGATATCCTTAACACCCGTTTGTTCCCTAATCCACTCTGCTCTCTTCTTGTCTCTTAAGGTTACACCTACCATTTTTCTTTCCATTGCTTGCTGCGTCGTCCTCAATTTAAGCTGAACCCTCTTTGTAAGTCTCCAGGTTTCTGCTCCGTAGCTAAGTACCGGCAAGATACAGCTGTTATATACCTTACTCTTGAGGGATAGTGGCAATCTACCTGTCAAAATTCGAGAATGCTTGCAAAGTGTGCTCGACCCCATTCTTATTCTTCTAGTTACTTTAATCTCGTGGTTCGGCTCTGCGGTTATTACCTGCCCTAAGTAGACATAGTCTTTTACAATTTGAAGTGCACTATTACCTATCTCGAAGCGCTGCTCTTTTCCGAGGTTGTTGTACATTACTTTCGTTTTCTGTAGATTAATTTTAAGACCCACCTTTCTGCTCTCCTTGTCTAACTCCGTAATCATGAGTTGCAATTCTTCCCCTGAGTTACTCAGCAATGCAATGTCATCGGCGAAGCGCAGGTTACTGAGGTACTCTCCATTAACTCTTATCCCTAATGGAGAGTACCTTAGTAACCTGCGCTAAATAACAGTATACCCTGGCAGATCAGTTGCCTGCAAACATTCGCATCTTGAATTGCAACAATATCTGGTGGTACAAAGAATTGATAATGATTTGCTGCAGAGAGTCACGCTTTCGCCGAAAGCCGCTTCAGTTGCTGCGGAGAGCCCAGATGTAAGATGAGCTGAACGCTTTTCCGCTTTGTTAATGGTGCTCGAGAGGACACTGTCCATAATACAGGTAGTGGTAGCTTCTATTATAATTTGACAATGTGCAGTGACTTGCGCCGTAATGCGCTCTGTGAATCTGGCTTCTAACTTTTCTGCGAGATCCGGAAATTTCGCTTCCAAGTCGACGGATTCAACTGGGCACTCATCAGGACTCCTTTTTTTCTGAGGGGGCTGCTGAGATGGCGTGGGCTAAGATTGGGGCGGTGAAATTGGAAGGAGAATTGGGGTAGAGGTAGAGAAGGCTGCCCTGAGCTGCTTTACCTCTTCCCCCAGAGCCTGCAGTTTCGTGTCCTGGGAGGACGTGCCACCCGCTTCGACGACCCCGGAGGACCACGCAGGCGTAGATGTATGGGTGTTGCCGAGTGGGGCAAAGTCCTTTTTGTTAGGGAACGTTGTCTTCTGCGGTGCTGGGCTGCGTCGTTTTGCGGCAGGATTTCTCGCCTTGCACGATCCAGTGCCTGTGAGGTGCTGGCCCCCACAGAGAATGCAGCTTGGGATACAGGAGGGAACATCTTGCCAGTCATGCTTGTCTCCACATCACTGCAGAGGCCACTTTTGGGGTGGGGGCACACGTCGTATCTGTGGCCCGGTCGGCGACAGTTTTTGCATGCATCTGGGCTTCCCTTGTATAAGGTGCACCTATACACTACACTCATGTAGCGTATGGTGTGAGGTACTGGTCCGTGCGCGAAGGTGATGAATATGGAGAAGGTCCTACCCATTCTGCGGGCAGCGATGATATTGTCACGGGCTAAGTAGATGCCTGAAGATGACGACGACGAAGTGCTGAACGTGAACGTGCTCGGACTGCAGCAGCGTTGTACGCATTAGCTCGCCAGTATATTCGCCAGTACGCATTTGCTCGCCAGTGTATACTTTATTCCCCGTAACATCATTGGTGGAAGGTGCGGGGTACCACTCGCTATACAGCCCAACGAGCTGGATCTTCGCAGCGGACGGCGAATTGCAGCTACCACGATGACTGACCAGGCTACTCAATGTCAACAAGATCCGTCAGCCCCGCAGCCGATCGTTGTGGTGCAACCTCGTGACCCAGGCCCATTCAACGGCACAAGTGGCATAGACGTCGATGACTGGCTGTTTCAATATGAGCGCGTCAGCAGCAGCAACCATTGGGATCCGACGCTTATGTTGGCGAACATCATCTTCTGCTTGCATGACACGGCAAAACTCTGGTACGAGACACATCAAGAAGAGTTGACTAGCTGGGACGTCTGTAAGCAGAAATTGCGCTATCTATTTGAGAAACCCATCGGACGTCAAGTGGCCGCAAAGAAAGAGCTTGCGACTCGTGCCAAGACATCCACAGAGCCGTACATCGCGTACATCCAGGACGTGTTGGCTTTGTGCCGCAAGGTCGACAAGGACATGCTCGACGAGGACAAAGTCGGACGCATCCTGAAAGGAATTGCGGATGACGCCTTCAATTTTCTCCTGTGTAAGGACTGATCGACGGTGGAGTCGGTCATCGAAGCATGTCGTCGCTTCGAACAGGCAAAAAGTAGGCGCATAGTTCACCGATTTGACCGCCTTCCCAAGACGGCGGCTACGTCCTCTTGCGAAGATTTGCCCACACTACATCAGCCACCGGCACCAAAAAACGTCACCAGAATAGTCCATCGGGAACTCGAGGCTATGGCTCTCGCTATGTCTAGCGTCGGCGCACCAAGACACAACCTCGATGCTGTTTCAATGATACAAGCCGTGGTTCGCCAAGAGATCGTGAATATGGGCATTTCGCCACCTCATCAAAATGCCCTTGCTACTTCCAGCTCGGCTCCAGTCGTTGCGGCTGCCACACCAAACCGCACGTTCGCGCCACGACGAAACCCAGCTGAATGGCGCACTCATGATGATCGGCCCATATGTTTCACGTGCCATCGGATAGGACACATCGCTCGCCATTGCCGCAGCCGTTGGACCTCATCACCTCGACCGAGCTTCTATGATTGGCGGCCTCGCTCTGAACGTGCACCTTATGCCCCGTCCTACCGTGCTGAAAAGGTGCAGAGCACAATCCAGAACGTCGGACCAGCCGCTCGCCATCGCCCGTGCGTCGTCAGTCCTGCTCGCCCCAACCCCGCCGTTCTCGGTCTCCCTACGACCATCGCTCAGAAAACTAGCCGGTGCAGCCCCCGGAGGCGACGCTGCATACACGACTCGGACTGAAAATCCTCTGATTACTCCCGACCAGCGGTGCAACCTTCTTAGAATTCTCGTTGATGGTTTACCTGTAACTGCTCTTATTGATACCGGTGCACAAATATCTGTGATGAGCTTAGACCTCCGCCGCCGCCTCCAAAAAGTTATGACGCCTGCGATTGCACCTACCGTTCGTACAGCGGATGGGGGTACTCCTGCTGTGCTTGGAACGTGCACTGTGCGATTAACGATTTCTGAGCATCAGACCTCAGTTCTGTTCGCTGTACTGGAAAATTGCCCTCATGACCTCATCCTTGGACTCGACTTTCTGACTTCACACGCTGCGCTCATTGACTGTTCCAAAGGTCTTCTTCGGCTCGAACTAAAATCCTTCTCAGAGACCGTCTCTACCAGCCCACCTCGTCTACGCTCTGTCGATTTCCTCAGACTTCCGCCGCAAGCCGCAGTCCAAGTCCAACTCTCGCCATATCCTCCAGTACCCGATGGTGATTATGTTGCTGCCCCGATTTCTGACGTGGCCATGACACGCAATGTTGCACTCTCCAACACGGTGGTTACCGTTAAGGACAACCAAACTTCATTTCCCGTCCTAAATTTCGGCTTCTCAGCGCAAGTTATTCCTCGTGGCATGTCACTTGCGTATCTGATACCACTGGTCGACCACACAGTTTCCGCCCTAACCACCAATTCGCCACCCGATTTTTCATCAACGTCGTTCTCGTCACGTTCCTGTTCCGACCTTTTCAAGCCAATGCTATCTGACAAGCTCACCTCTGCACAAATGTCTGCTTTCTGCTGTGTGATTGCTTCTAATCAAGACATCTTTGACTTCGGCGACCGTAATTTGGGCCAGACATCCATGGTAACCCATCGCATCGACACCGGTGACGCTCGACCCATTCGCCGACGACCCTACCGTGTGTCAGCCCCGGAGCGTGCTATTATACAGCGAGAAGTCGATAAAATGCTTGATAAGGGCATAATCGAACCCTCATCTAGTCCCTGGTCCTCACCCGTTGTACTTGTTAAAAGAAGGACAATAGCTGGAGATTCTGTGTTGATTACCGCCATCTCAACCATATTTCCAAGAAAGATGTCTATCCCCTACCGCGCATAGATGATGCACTCGATTGCTTGCACGGTGCCAAATATTTCTCTTCAATAGACCTTCGCTCAGGCTACTGGCAGATCGCTGTGGATGACAAAGACAGAGAGAAGACGGCCTTCGTGACTCCTGATGGACTTTATTAGTTCAAGATGATGCCTTTTGGATTATGCAATGCCCCTGCGACATTTGAGCACATGATGGACTCTCTCCTTTGAGGCATGAAGTGGACCATCTGCCTCTGCTATCTTGACGACGTTATTGTTTTTTTCGACTACTTTTGACGACCATCTTACCCGTATGTCCACAGTGTTTGATGTTTTTCGACGTGCCAACTTGCAACTTAACTTGTCTATATGCCGCTTTGGGCAACGCCAAATCTGCGTACTCGGCCATCTTGTTAACGCTGCGGGCGTTCAACCAGACCCTGTGAAAGTCCGAGCAGTTCGCGACTTCCCCACACCCCGCTCAGCCAAGGACGTCCGAAGTTTTCTGGGACTGTGCTCCCATTTCCGTCGTTTTGTCGAGAAGTTTGCTGAAGTAGCCCAGTCCTCTAACCTGCCTCCTCAAAACGGATGTCGCATTCACCTGGGGCCAACAGCAAGCAAACGCCTTCTCGTCGCTCGTTGACATTCTCACCAATCCACCAGTCCTAGCACTACTTCGACCCATCTGCCACCTACGGAGCTTCGCACTGACGCCAGTGGCCACGGCATAGGCGCAGTGCTGGCGCAGCGGCAACAAGGCATGCACCGCGTCGTCGCGTATGCAAGCGACTGTTGTCCGCGCTCGGAACAAAATTATTCCATCACAGAACGCGAGTGCTTAGCTCTCGTATGGGCCATTGTGAAACCCGACCGTACCTGTACGGCTGAACATTCTCAGTTATTACGGACCACCATGCGCTTTGCTGGCTCTCCTCACTCAAGGACCCTACGGGACGCCTTGGTCGCTGGGCGCTGCGCTTACAAGAGTACACTTTTTCCGTATCCTATAAATGCGGACAACTTCACAAGGATGCCGACTGCTTGTCGCGTTACCCAGTCGATCCCCCTGACACGAGGGAAGATGAACAAAAGGCCGTCGTTCTTTCAATCACCGACTTCACCGACATAGCTGCTGAACAACGCCGCGACCCCTCTTTGCGTGCTATTATCAATGGTCTGCACTCTCCCCACCCTGACCACTCCTTACAACTGTTCGTTCTTCACAACGACATCTTGCACCGCTACAACGCCCGCCCTGATGGTGCTGAGCTTTTACTCGTTGTTCCTGTGCATCTTCGCTCAGACGTTTTGGCCCAGCTGCATGATGCCCCCTCCGCTGGACACCTAGGGGTGTCACGCACGTATGACCGCATTCGCCGCCGATTCTTTTGGCCTGGCCTCTACCGTTCTGTGCGACAGTATGTTGCGGCATGCGAACCTCTGCAAGCACCGCAAGACACCTACTCTGAGACCTGGCTGGTACCTTCCAGCCCATTGAAGTACCAGATGAGCCATTTTTCTGAGTCGGCCTCGATCTTCTAGGACCTTTTCCCGTGTCGGCCACCTGGTAATAAGTGGATTGCTATTGCTACCGACTACGCAACGCGGTATGCCGTTACACGCGCCCTCCCCACCAGCTGCGCTACTGATGTAGCCTGATTTCCTTCTTCATGACATCATTCTGCGTCATGGTGCTCCTCGTCAGTTGATCACCGACCGCGGCAGCTGTTTTCTATCTAAAGTAGTCGACGAGCTCCTGCGATCCTGCTCTACCCACCACAAGTTCACTACAGTGTACCATCCGCAAACCAACGGCCTCACGGAACGCCTCAACCGTACCCTGACGAATATGTTAGCGATGTACGTCTTCAAGGATCACAAAGATTGGGACATCCACTTACCTTTCGTTACCTTCGCATACAACAGTTCACGCCATGATACAGCTGGATTTTCTCCTTTTTACCTACTGTTTGGTTATGACCCGCCTTTGCGCATGGACACCATGCTCCAATCTGACGCCCCCTCATCGACTGCTTATGCTCGTGATGCCCTGGTCCGAGCTGACATCGCCCGCCAAGTCGCTTGGGATCGGTTATGTGCCTCGCAGCTTAACCAAAAGAGTGCTTACGATCGCCGGCACCACGACGTACAGTACGCTCCGGGGTCACTCGTCTTGCGGTGGTTACCATCACGTCGTGTTGGTCTCTGCGAAAAACTGATGTCCCGTTACGTTGGCCCCTACCGTGTCATACGCAAGGTCACCAGCGTGACCTATGAGATAGCTCCACTCCATACCACGTCAGTACCAGCTTCAGTCCCGACCGATATAGTGCACGTCTCACGGCTTAAACCCTACTACTCACGCCTCTAGAATTGATTGCAGCGAGACGGTGCTTCTGCCGCCGGCGGGTAATGTCACGGGCTAAGTAGATGCCTGAGGATGACGACGACGAAGGGCTGAACGTGAACGTGCTCGGACTGCAGCAGCGTTGTACGCATTAGCTCGCCAGTATATTCGCCAGTACGCATTTGCTCGCCAGTGTATACTTTATTCCCCGTAACAATATCAGTGTCTGGGTTACGGGTCTGAAGGCCCTTTAGCATCTGCTCCGGAGTTTCTTCTCAGTGGTCTTGCGAGATGACGCCGCGCACTGCAGCGGGTGGCGGTACTTTGTAGGCGAAAACAGGGTAGCTGGTTCTTCGGATAAACAATTCTTTAAGCTGGACGAGGTGTAGCGCGGTTGTCTCGTGGCTGGTAGCGACCGTGAAGGTGTTATTCATAGGGTGTATCCAGAGGTGAAGCTCTCCAAGGTCCCTGCCAACAGTGGTGACCTGATTGATTGATATGTGGGGTTTAACGTCCCAAAACCACCATTTGATTATGAGAGACGCCGTAGTGGAGGGCTCCGGAAATTTTGACCACCTGGGGTTCTTTAACGTGCACCCAAATCTGAGCACACGGGCCTACAACATTTCCGCCTCCATCGGAAATGCAGCCGCCGCAGCCGGGATTCGAACCCGCGCCCTGCGGGTCAGCAGCCGAGTACCTTAGCCACTAGACCACCGCGGCGGGGCAACAGTGGTGACCTGCAGAGATTGCATGAGTGGCTGCGCCACGGCTCCGTTCAAAGCGAGTCCTCCTCTTGGTCGAAAATCGACTCTTATGGTGCAAGGAGGGAGCAAAAGAAGTCGCTTACGTCGCAGCACGACCGCCTGTGCTAGGCGCAGTTGTTTTTGTTGAACGTGGTAGGGTCGGCTTGAAAGACTCAGGGGCAGCGTCGGCCGGAGCGCCGACAGGAGACGCGTTAAGCTTAGCGGAACCCAAGAAAGAATGAGAGGGTAGAACCTGCGTTTGTGGGCTTGGCTGTTCACCTTTGTACGCATGGATTACAGGAGTCCATTCACTGAGTTCATGCGTTGCTGGGTCACTGTCTTCGCCTTTTGTTTGCATATCCATAGCTGTCGCGTCTAAGCGGCCGTTGATATAGGGCTGCCTCTGGCGAGGCGGAACCCGGCGCGGCGGTGTGGCTGCCGAGAAGCAAACTTTCCAACGTCGCTGCGATCCAGAAGATGTTCTGAATAATGACCGCAACGGTGGCTGAAGGCTCACGTTTAGTAAGCGAATTAACATATCAGGTGAGGGACTTGAGCGCTTTGGTCACACGAAAAGAAGGCATTGTTCGGAGCAGATATAAGGCACGTCTTGATTCTCGAACGCGTCACGCGTCTTTCCTGCTCGGAGGCAACTATGACTCTCAAGGCACGAAAGTACTCATATGGACCTAGGACATCGTCCGGTGGCGAAGGCAGCTCCTCTTTCCAGAGTGTGTCGTCAACCAATAGGTCTTTCCTATTTCGTTTCCTGCTAATATTTTACTTATAGGGGCGAAGCTCCTTATGCCGTGGGTCGTATGTCTTGTGTCGTTGTCGTAATAATAGTACCCACCTTTCATTTAGTCATTACAATGTAAACTGTATGGCGGCACGTGCACATGATGAAAAGATGCGAGATGGCGGTACTTGGAGTGCGCCCATCCGTCCGTGCGTCGATGCGTCCGTCCATGCATTTGTCCATTCATCCGTCCATCTAGTAACATTCCAAGTACCACCATTACATCATATATTCATCATATACAAGTACCGCCATCCAGTGGACATTCCAAAGACAAAATGAGAGCTGGCTACCTACTACTACTACTACTACTACTGCTACTACTACTACTACTACTACTACTACTACTACTACTACTATTACTACTACTACTACTACTACTACTACGTACATAGGGGACGCACGATGTCCCTAAAACACTGCCCATCACACTTCGCAGTGGACAAGAAGTATGGGATCAGTCGGCGTGCTATCCCGAGAAAAAAAGGAAAGTGAGCGCACGCAACCACCTAATGACGCGGTCTCATTTCTGATTGTATTGTGCCGACTGGAATGGAAAGTTATGGTAGACACGGTGCGGTATTAAATATTTGTTTCCTTTGTCTGCATTGCTTAAAAATAATACGTTACAAAAAAGATAACGACTCGTAATTCAAGGTTGGCTTCTGTGTAAAGTCTTTACATGCAAAGTTTTGAGGAAAGCCAGAGCCCGGCCGTCACCGCTAGGAAGGCTTTGCGAATCACAATTTTTATGCGCGGCTATAGCTTTGCCTGGTGCCATGACGCCGTTTCAAAGCTATATCCGAGTCTGGCTTGCCGCTCAGGGAGAATCCCCCGACCTCGGCTGACGGCATTCCCCGACCTCGACCGAGGTCGGGGAATGCTTCCTGAGCGATATGCCAGACACGGATATAGCTTCAAAACGGCGTCGTAGCGCCAGGCAAAGCTGCAAATCGCTACGAACTCAGCCCCCGACCTCGGCTCATGGGACGGCTATATGCTCTCCCATCGTAAAGAACTAAGTACTCTAAGAATTTCTTCTTAACTCGTCGTTGTTGTGCAACAATTCATGCGATGAGTCATTGAGGCCTACGGGACATGTAGCTTTATGTTCTCCCATAGTAGAGTACGTAGTACTCTAAATCGTTACCCACTTTTTCTAAACACATTTATTTAGCCACTCTGGCGAAGAGGGACGGCTTTGTGCTGTGCCATAGTACAGCATCTCGTACTATAAATTGTTAACGTTTTTTTCTAAACACATCTGGCTACACTAAATCTACTTCGTCCTTGCAAACTTCCCATAACTCCCCATCACCGATTTACACTTCCCTGACCATGAAGCCGTTATAACGAAGAGGGAACGAAAGTGACGTATGGCTACCACTTACAAATAATTGAATCTCTTGTATAAATACGTACAGTGTTTGTCACGTCTTTGATGATGTAGAGGGCGATATTCGCAGATGGTTAATGCTTTAGCGATAGAACCCTCCAGCGCATCGCTCCATTCGTCATCACTCACTCCATGGATATGCTGTGATTTTTTTGTTCAGCTATTAACTGTGGCGCATATCCACTTCAGGCATAATTCCTCATCGTCGTCAGCCACTGCATGAACAACTGGCACAAAATTCATCGCAATAGTTTAGCGGGTACCACGCTTCTCAGAAGAATGACAAATAGCATAGTGACTGCCGGCCTGCTACCCTAATATTTTTAATATTAATGCCGTAGTGGGCGTCAAGCAAGTGCGCTTGCATTAGTTATCCAATGAGTGTTTAGAAAAGGCTCTGAAAGCAGCTCTTCTAGCTTTCGCTGTGACTGTGCTGCGCCTTGCGCGCAGGCCTGGCATTTTTTTTAAACACATTAGCGCATATGACCGGGACAATATGTTGCTCACCCATTGTAGAGTACATCGTATTCTTAATTGTCGAACCATGGCCTCCGAGATGGCGAGCGCGTGGCGTGTTTATCTCCGGCCGTCCCAGACTCTGCGCCAAATTGAAAGAGCGTCGCCTCGCGCGCCCGGCTACCGCGTGAGGGCGGAGATTCCGGCCATCGCGGAGACCGCGACAAAGAGCAGAGAGAACGGGATTCCAGTGTGCGTTTCTGTTTTAGGGGCGAAGCTTCTCTTAGTCCAACCAGATAAACAAATAAACGGATAAATCAAACAGATGGATACAAATATCTGGGCGTATGGATAAGCGATGGGACCGACTACCTAAAGGAACAGAATATATACGTGACGACTAAAGGTAACAGGAATGCAGCAGTGATGAAAACATAGGGCACTGTGGAATCACAATAGGTATGATGTTGTGAGAGAAATATTGAAAGGGGTCATGGTTCCGGGTCTGACGTTCGGCAATGCGGTCTTGTGCATGAGATCAGAAGTTCAAGCAAGATTTGAAATTAAGCAACGTGGAATAGGTAGGCTTGCCTTAGGAGCTCACGAAAATACACCAAATCAGGGAGTACAAGGTGATATGGGATGGACTCATTTGAAGGCAGAGAAGCTAGCAGCAAGATAAAATTTCAGAAGCGATTGAGAGAAATGGGGGAGGAGTGTTGGGCTAGTAAGGTATTCAGCTACTTGTACATGAGGAAAGTCGATACAAAATGAAAGAAGCGAACCAGAAAATTGACTGGTAAATTACTTGGAAACAGCAGGGGTCAAACCAAAAAGAACTATCGGTTAAGAAGAAGGTGAACGAAACTGAGATCAATACGTGGATATTTGGCATGATTAGGAAGTCCGCACTAGAGATCTATCGAACTTTTAAGCAGGAAATTGCCAAGGAAAGGAATCTATTTTAATACTCGGGGTAGTTTTCTACTGTTTGAGGCCAGGACAGGAGTATTGCGACCCAAGACATATCGGGCCAAATACGAAGGGGTAGGCACGGTATGCACTGCGTGTGGAGAGGAAGAGAAACTGCTGAACACTTGATAATGTTCTGTAAAGGACTTCACCCTATAGTTCAGGATCATGGCACAAAGTTTTTCAAAGCACTGGGATTTAGGGGACAGGGCGGGCAAAATAGACTTTAAGCTGGTAGAATTTACTAGAAGGAGGTTATCTGATTGGTGGCTACAATCAAAGCAAGAGTGAAAATTAACCTTTTACTGCAAAGTGCCAGCACTCAACTTCATCATTAAAAAAAGATAATTTTAGTTTT
>WOVY01006444.1:0-11920 GCA_013436015.1 Rhipicephalus annulatus
AAAGTTCGAATGCACCTTTTTTGAGTAAGAACAGAAAACTCCAACGAAATAGCCGATCGTCAACGACTAATCGTCCACGCAGCGGCGGAAGGAAGGGCGAATATAATCCGTGACCTCGGCACCAAAGGCTAAACAAAGGCGTTTATTCGCAGAGTTTCTCTGGAGGAAAGACGGAGAAAAGCGTGACACGGACGGCGACGTTTGTTGATTCCCTGCATCGCGGGCGCCAGCAAAGCAATAGAAGGGCGGGGGTCAACGTTTCCCACATGCCATCCACCGCCATGGGCAGGTTCATCCTTTGGCCCAAAGAACACGCACCTGCGAAAAAAGCGCAGAGCGTAGTGTACCCGACAGCATGTGCCGACTGCCCCGCTTCGTACGTTGGAGAAACCAAGAACTTCCCTGAAAGAATGCGGCCCGCACAAGGATGACCTCCATCAATGGAACAGCGAACGGAGCGAAACGGCAGAACACTCCGACCAGTTTAACCCCCATACCAGACCCGAGGGCGCGGTGTCTAGCTGGTTGCTTTGTTTTGTACTCACCCTGCATTCCTTGGGATGCACAAATAGCGCGAAAGCTTAGGTACGAGAAACTTGGGCCTGGGAAGCGCCCGTGCCGTCAAGATTTTTGCAGTGTGGACTGGAAGAGAACAATGACGGGTAAGGGACTTCCGGAAGTTTGAATAAAAAAAGAAAAATACTATACAAAAACGCGGGCGTAGCTCATCGAAATCAGAACTGGTGGCCCTTGGCCTCCGAAATGGCCCGCCGCGCGCCAGTAGGCAATCGCGGAAGCCTACATTAGCGCTTTTAATGGGGGGGGGGGGGATTTTGCACGTTTGTAACACCAGATGTTCCTTGGTCCACACCTGTCGTCCCGTGTTGGCCACCAAAAATCATGGCGCGTGCCTCACCGACGCCAGCGTGCATGGGCAGACTATCTACGCGGAAAAGGCCCATTCTAACAGCGTGCTTCTTCTAGCAAAGTAGATGCGCAAATTGTGTAGTAGTAGTAAATTAATCAGCCTTGCTCGCTCAGGAGCGTGAAGGCCGCCCACAACGCTACATATAAAATTTTTGAAAATATTTTTTTTTACTTTTTGACCTTCGCACAAATAGTTTTCACCACCATGAGGAACTCAATAACCAGAAACGCAGCTGCCGTTGCATAGAGAAAGAAGCAAAATTTGTTTTCAAGACAGAGTTGATGGGTCTTATCAACTTTGTAGCAACTGTTATGTAGCAACTATCATAAAATGTCGCATAGTGAGACATTTTGCGAAAGTACTTTGCTTCATTTTACAAGTTTCATAGAATGTTACTTTATTGTTATTCAGTAAATTTCTACATACACGAAATTCATGCTCGAAATTTCTTCTTTGTAACGGTAATATTTGTCTGTTACATCTTCATGAACTTTCGAGAACGACGAGTTGTGAAACTAGTCCCTCCGTGTTGAATATGTTCTATATTTTTTGCCTCCTAAAGTTATATAGGCGCTTAAAAAGAAAACAAGGTTCCTTTTCGGGCTGCTTGGTGAGATGGGCATAAAATATAAAATATTCAATCAAATCGAAAATACTAATTTTCAGATCCGTGTCGATCTCTCATGGAATCACCCGTCTACGATAACAATGGTTAGGAGACAAACTGCGGACATGTCTGCCGTGTAGCTAGCATACCTGTAACCGTGGTTAGCCGTAGTGCTCGTGTGACAGAGGTATTAGTGGGCTTTAGTTGAAACTGGGGTATGCCAATCAAAGTACCAAGTAAAAAAACTTTTTTGCGCTACAAGAAAAATTCGAAGTTTTGCATCTCGCATTCTCTTTAAGGCCCTTCTTCCTGCCATGTACTCGCACCTAATGTTGGATCGCGAGTCTGCGAAATTCCGCTGAGGCAGACTGTCGATCGGCAGCGCACCTGTAGGCCGGTTGAAGTTACCGGCTGTCTCCTCGATGGGCCAGGATTCCACAAAAAGCTGCTTATAGTAATCGACCTCTAAGTAGACCACGCGGGGAATTGTCAAATTCGATGCGGTTGTCGTTCACCACGCTGTGCTCAGGCAGCTCAGCGAGTGTATTCCTTTTTCACTGAAACTTGCACATGTCGTTTTTATGTTGCCTCAGACTCTCGGGGAAGTTCCCCAGCTGCATCGCCCGCGAAGGGAGCGTAAACTATGAGCACGTGCATACCTGCGAAGTTCAAGTATTCTGAAAAAGGTGGGGGGGAGGGATTGCGCCGATTTATCTCCCCCCCCTCTTTTTGCGCCCAAAAGAAAACTGCGGGATCAATTAAATGCAATCTTGCTTTCGTGGCGAGATGTCGCTTTAAGGTATAAAGTCTGCAAACCCCCTCCATCGCGGCAATAGCTAAAGCCGCGGCGAAGCAGCGGCCATTTGCACGTGTGGTGAAGTATATGATGCCGCTTTCTAACTCGCCGAGAGCAATCACATGAATGTGTGATTAGAAAGAAAAGGAAAAGGCACGTAATTTCTGCAGCCCTATAGGGAGCACGGCGCAGTGCCCTTCGTGACGACACCGCTTCAACACCGACAGAGTAAGGGCGCGAGAAATTGACCATTTGCAGAAATCTGCAAGGCGGCTTTCCTGCAAGGTTGTTTTCTAACCAAAAAGGAAAAAAAAAAGAAAACTATCGTGCCCAGTCTGCTTTTCTCGCCCACTGTGCTTTTACCACTCCTATTCTAGTGAAGGCACGCGAGTGCGACAAAACGACTTTTTCCCCCAACAATTACTGTGTGGTTGTCCCACCTCTAACGAACCCTCACATCGCATGGAGGGCGAGGCACCTGTCGTTCGTAAAGAAGGGAGTGGGGGAAGGCAAAAGCACAATGAGTGAGAAAAGCAGTTTGCGAACGAGACCTTTTGGTTGGAAAACAACTTTGCAGGAAAGCCAGCTTGCTGATTTCCGCAAATGGTCAATTGTGTCTGCTTTTGTTTTGATGAATACCGGAGAGTTCATAAGTGAGAGTGGATCACGTGATTGTGAACAAACATTTGGTTATCGTTGATGCAGCCAATCAGTTGCCCTGTGTGTGTTACTTAGTAGGCCCTCTCACAGGGTGCCGCCATAGTCCTCTTTTCGCTTCCGTGCAACAGCCCAGGAAGGAGGGATTCCTATTGGTACATGCCCTTGGAGGCGTGGTCTTGGTGTTATAAAACTACAATGTTAGGGGTTATGGGTCGATCCAGAGAAGCGAGAAACGAGGGTCAGTCAACCGAACGAGAGTGGTCAATGAGACGTACATTCGCGAGTTAAATTGTTTAGCTACCCCAGAAGCTCCACAGGCATTGAATATTGAGTCTCCGGACCGAACAAGATATCCTAGAGGCAGGCCACAACCAGTCGCTACATGACTCCATTCCTGCAAACCCCGAGTTGAAATCCCAGCTCACTTCTCCAGAGTTTGTCACCACGACGAGGGACGTCTTCGCAATAGAACTTCTGCCTAGGTGTGAGTATTTTTTACCTATGTTATTCTTTTGCACATGGATTATTACCACTACGTTGACACAAACTGCTGAGAGTATAAAGGTGTTATTCTCGGGAAAATATACAGGTTGTCCCAACTATCATAAAACCCGATTAAAAAAATGAGTAACTCCGTTACGCGAAGCAAACCTAGTGTACATTGTTCCTAGTAATTTGGAGCAACCACTTATAATTCATTCATGCATGAGAATAAATTAATGAGTAATCAAAGTATTTATAATTCCGCAAGTACTCACCTGATTATATTCATTGGAGGGCATGTTTAGTTCAATTACTGTACAGCTTGAAGCTTAGAATATACTTACACATTTAGTTTCTCATATATGTATGCATAAAGTGTTATATATGTAGCCATTGATGAGGCTATTCATGTACGATAGTTTGTATGTATGTTCCCCTATGGAACGCCGGTGTCTCCACTACTATTGCTCTTTTTTATTGTAAATGTGCTTGCAATGATTCGTATGCTATAAACACATTTTCAAATTAATTTTTAATTTTTTTTTGTAGAAGCCATCGCCTAGTTCTTCGTAATGTTATGTTCTTGCATTTCTTATTCCAATGCAGTTGCGTTGTGTGACGAATGTACTGTGTGGTGCTAGAGGCCTAGTAAGGTGACTTATAACGTCGCCTTTAGTATCCTGCGCCACGACAATCATCTACTGTCAAACAAACGAATAAATAAATAAAGTAATTGAATGTTGAAATTACATCTAACTGCGCTATTTTCAACAACGTATTGCATCCACATTTTTTTTTTCCTGTTGATAAAGAAAGCCCACCAAATATGAAAAGTGACGCGTAACCAGACTGCTGCGTACATCAGGAAGCAGTACCCTCAAACAGGCTCAATGGGAGGTAGCCAGCGTCAAGAAATAGATGCAGAAAGAAAAAAAAAAATGTGCATGGCCCTTTGTGCCAATCCCCGGTCAAAGAAACACGCCGCTTTGAACTTACAGAGTCAGGCCGTAATCAGAACAGTGCTCCGGTCGCGTTATCAGTGGAACGGTTGACCGCTAGATATGAATAATTATAGTGACATACAGTTGAGCGAAAGGAATTCCTGCAAACTTGCAACGCATGTTGGCGCGCCCTGAACACCCTTGTCAAAATGCGGAACGCTGCTGTTTTCAGCGGACAAGAGGCAAAGCGGTTGCTTGCTGCTCTTTTTTTTCTTCCTCAGGGGGGAAGAAAAAATTTTTTTCAGCCAAGCAAAGCCATGGACCGGGTGACAAAAACAAAAAGAAAAGAGAGCGGAGCTGAAGGACGCAAGAGGAGAAGGCTACAGGCGCAGGAAGCTGAGAAGTCAAAAAGTTTTTCGCGCCATTTTTTGAAAAACCTGGGGCAAGTACTTCATCATGTCCTTTGGAAGTAGCTCCATCTCCTGCCACTTCATTAATGTCCGTACAACTTGACGAAGGAGTCGTTCACGAAACTTCTAAACACAGTATGCTATGCGCAGACAATCCCGGGGATATTGCAGTAGAGGAGGAGGACAACGGAACCGACATTGGACTTCGGCTGGTTGAGCCTGTTGCTCTGAAGCTAAGCAAACTGGATTCCACGAAGCACCCTCAACCTATCATCTCAGAACTCGTTCAGAAGCATGACCTAGGTCTCTTAAAATTTGACACTGGTACTGGAAAAGCCGTTGTGTCTGACGCTGTACGAACGGAAATTGTTAAACTCGGGGCCATGTATTTCCAAAATCGGGAAGGACCTTTCTTGCCAACAAACAACCGATCAATGACTAAGAGTTGGTTTAAGAAGAAATTAGGTGATGGTCGTGGTGAAGAAGTCACCCGTTCGTGGCTGGCCTACTCTCCTGCCAAAAAGGCAGCATTTTGCATTTGTTGCCTCCTTTTTTCCCGCTCAGATCACCTATCATCTTTGGAACAAGAGGGGGGATTCACCAAATGGAAGGCACCCGAGAAGATCACCCTTCACGAGAATGCAAAGAATCACCGAATGTGTTTCTCACAGTGGAAAGAAATGGAAAGAAATTTGATGCATACTACGGGAATAATTGACGCTGACCTTCAGTCACAGATGGAGAAAGAAAAGCACAAGTGGCGTGAAATTTTGACGAGAGTCCTCCACTGCATAAAATTTCTTGCTACACAGAACTTGGCATTACGAGGGCATCGAGAGAGTTTTCAAACCAGCCGCGAGAACAATGTCGGAAATTTTCTTGGTCTTTTGAAGTTAATTGCCGTTTTTGACCCCGTTATGAAGCAACACCTCACATACGTTGAAAGTCATCCAGGGTCCACTTCGTACCTATCGCCTTCTGTACAGAATGAATTCATTCACATGATGGCTGTCACAGTTCGCGAGTCCTTGCTGCGAAAAATCCGTAAAGCCAAATATTATGGCATTATGTTTGACACCACTCCCGACCAGGCACACCGTGAGCAAATGTCAGAAGTTGTGCGATATGTGGAAGTTGACTTTGATAAAAAATCTGTTTATGTTCAGGAGTCCTTCCTCGGCTTTATCCATGTAAAGAACAAAGACGCCGAGAGCTTCGTTGACGTGATACTTGGCAAGCTGGAAGAGGACAGAATGAACTTACAGGACTGTCGGTCACAATGCTACGACAACGCTGCCGTGATGGCTGGACAAAAAAGTGGTGTCAGTCAAAGAATCGCGGAAAAAAACAAACTGGCAATCTTTGTAAACTGCGACAACCACTCACTGAACTTGGTTGGTGTACATGCTGCTAAGGAAGAAGCCATGATGATGACTTTTTTTGGGACCATCGAAGCACTTTACGTGTTTTTTTCTCGCTCAACGTACCGTTGGGAGAAATTAAAAAATGCAGTGCCTGTTGTTGTGAAATCAGAGTCTGAGACCAGATGGAGTGCAAGGGTCGAAGCAGTGAAGCCGGTCGGTAGATACCTTGAGAAGATACTTGAAGTTGTTCAGGAAATGTCAAATAATGACCAAGAAACGAGCGAGACGAAAAGTGATGCTGCACTACTGCAGAAGCGGGATATTAAGTTATGATTTTTTGATTTTGCTGGGCTTTTGGAACAAGGTACTTGTTCGCATAGACCGTGTTCAAAAAAGACTGCAAGATCCTAAAATGAACTTTCACGATGCTGCCTTAGACATGAAAGCTCTCAGAGATCACTTTCATGAAGAAAGGGAAACTCTGGTAAGTGAGTCACTGGTGAAGGGCTTCGTCTCTGTGAGACGTATGATGTCGACGTTGAAAGGCGTGCACGACGAAAAAAACAGATGCCTGGTGAAAAGTCGAAAGGAGAGGCGTTGACGGCTAAACAGGAAACAGAAAGGGTTATGAAATGCACACTCGATCGTCTTCATTCGGAAATCGACCAGAGGTTTACTCGCCTGCAGGACACCGACCTCAAGTTTGGCTTTCTGCTCGACATCAACAAGCTGTGCTACAGCGAAGACAAAACGAACTAAAAACAAATTGCAACACATTTGGCAATTTCTACAGTTCCGACGTTAACGCGCAAGACCTCTATGAAGAGATTTTAGATTGTAGGCTGCTGCTTTCACGGCGTATTGACCAGACAGTATCAAGACCGGAGGAACTTCTTAAATTTATTGTGGAGTATGGTGATGATGGCGTATTCCCCAACCTTCGCGTCGCCCTTCAGATGATGTTAACCATTGGAGTTTCCATCGCTGGCTGTGAGAGGTCCTTCAGCAAGCTGAAGCTAATACTCTCCTATTTGCGTGCCACAATGGGCCAAGACAGACTTACTGACCTTGCGCTACTGAGTGTGGAAAGAGAAGAAACTGAAAAAACGAACTTTGACGTCATTATAGAACAGTTTGCTTCATCGAAAGCAAGGAAAGTGCAGCTCTAGTTTTTACGGAGTGTTCCAGTGTATAGTGCATTTTATATTTGTCTTAATATCCAAATGATGTAAATAAAGTGTTTTAAATAAAAAAACGGGTTTTTCTTGACAACAATTATTCACGATCAGCGTTACAGCACTGACGTCATAAAAGGCAACAATATGCGATAACAGGGAGACAACAGGGTTTGCCGGAACGAGTTTTTTAACGCATCATTAGCACTGATGAAAAAATGCAGGCATCATATGCAGATTTGGCGTACGCAATAATTAATTTTGAATGATACATTTCACGGTAATGTAGCGAGAAATGGTATGGACTATTTACATATGCCTAGTTCGTGATTCTATTTTCTGTGCTTATATGGATTTCATGAATTTCGCATATTTTAAGTAAAGCGAGATGACAAGAAGTGACCACCAAGGTCCATTTTTTGTTAAACTTTTTTTGCTACCATTGTGGACTTCTGGTGTGTTGTGTGATGCATGGACGTACAAGGCGGCTATAGTACACTGTAGTACAACAGCAAGAATAATAATAATAATAATAATAATAATAATAATAATAATAATAATAATAATAACAAACATTATCACGGGCATAATGAGGGGCGCGGAAATATATTTGCCCTGGGCGCCGTCCTATCTAGTTACGCCACTGGTCAGCGCTAATTAATATTGTGTATAACAGATCTCAGAAACTTGTGACGTAACGACACATGGTCCACTTGCTGCGCCCTCCTCTGGGCTGCGAACAAAACTCAAGAACGCGTGACCTAAAGACATTTCTTAAGAGAACAAAAACAAGGCAGAGTTTTACAGTAGCACGTGAGGCCACGCCTCGCGTTCCCTGCTCCATCATACATCGACTGAAAAAAAAAAAGATGACGGCTTTCACCTTTGACTAATTTTTTTCCCCTGAAGAAGCGGAATATAATAAACAGCGCGTGAAAAAAACTAAGAAAACAAACAACAATCGCGCGTGCACAATGCGACAAAAGAAACGACAACAACATATATGTGGCTGATGAGACATGGACGTGACGCAAGGGAGTTTTTCAAGAGTTAAGCGATGCAGCTCGATCAGTATCGTTTTGTATAGTGTCGCGTTAACTCAGACGTATATACTATCAAAAGAAAGAAAGAAACTGTCACGTGGTACGCGCGTGCGCACACGGAACAAGCGTTGCAGCGTCGTCCTGCATGAACGTGTCTCAACTTGCACCCCCCCTTCCCCTTATAATGCTTAAATAGTATATAGTATACGCCTTCCACCTGCGATGCGAGCGTTTGCAAATAACGCCGGGGTCGTGGCAAGAAGGCCACGTATCGGGTGAAAAAAAAAACAAAAATTTACGAAGAGCAAGAAAGGAAGCGTGACAATTTGTAACGAATGTGGAGTCCACCGTGTATGCGGGCTCGTTGTTACGTCGTGCCCTCCGAAATCTGTAGTACGAGGCGGCGCGCGTGCGAAGAAAAAGACTCTCGAAAAGAGAGAGTGTATGCACTACACACGCAGAGGCGAATCTTGTTTATGAACGCACGGCGCGCTGAGATCGTGAAGCACGTTTTCGCCGCGCCGCGCGCACGTGAGAGAGGGTGCGCGTATACGGAAAACGCGCCGCTCAGCCGGCAGGTGATGTTACATTAAGCGATCTGCTGCTATTCGTATACGTACTACGCAAAAGAAGAAGAAGCGCGAAATGAGGAAGAAGGCATCGCGCATGCTAAACGTGTCGCGGGCGCCCGCGAGTGGATCTGAAAGTGTTTCCTTGTTGCCTGCATGTCAATGAAGCCCACGTATATACGCGCCGTGTATTCAGTGATATTAGAGGGTTCGCCACTGTGTTCTACGGGGTATTGCATCTACGCCAAGTCTTTCAATTCATGGACAGCTTTAAATGAGCGAGGAAAGAGGTGTAATTTAGACGCCATGTTGGTGGGAAAAGGCAATGATGCTAAGGGAAGTTTTACGGAATGTTGTTAGAAGTTTTTGTAATGTAAATACGAAGAAAGAAAACGCGGACGACAAGATAACTTGCGCCGGCAGCGACTGAAACTGTTGTGACCACCTCCCAGTAACGCGTCCAATGCTCTATACCAACTCAGCTATATATACACGTAGCACAAGACTTTTTAATCACTTATAAAAATTATATGTTATATTTATTTGTTATAAAAGGGTCATGAAAAGGCGTTATGTACAATGGCCTGAACAAGGTACCGAACTCATTCTCAGCGCGTTTGAATGCTTCACACGGCTAATATATCAGCGTTTAAAAGGCAATCGTTTTGGGTGTTTGACGCGCCAAAACAATGATATTTGGAGATACGCCGCAGAAAATTAACTGCGACTGGCCTCGGGGCTAATTGTGACCGTCTGGTTATTTTGATCGGGCGGTCTTGTTATTATGTGCTGTTATTTACTAAGTTTGTTGTAATTGTCTATTACAACGCGTGTAGCACTTGCTTATGATTCGTTAACTTGTACTTCTCCATTTCGACAATATGATGTTTACATATCTCGGTTGCATAAATTAAAACAAAATGTATTTTCTTGATCTGCGGATACCTTCTGCGTCATTTTTTCTGTTTAACGATAATATGTCAATACGATTCCGCTCATAAATTATCAAAATCACATTCAAACATTATTTGGATTAGATAGTCAAAACCGGGTAGCAAAGAGGTAGTGATGGGGCAAGAAGAGTAGCAACGGACTGCAGTTACTACCTCTTTCATTCCAGTTACTAACTGTTTACTAACGTAGGTTGTAAACGGGTTGCAAAAAGTTAGTAATGGTTTGCAGCCAGTAACTGTGTACTAACGTAGGTAGTAAACAGGTTGCATAAGGTAGGGACCGTCGAAGAAAGGTAGTAACCGATGCAGTTACTTGCAGTTGCCACATTTTACGAACTTTTAAAGAATGTAGTATACGACGGTTGGTCATGCCTCATTCCACTTTTAGAGTGTACGTATACGTGCACTTTAAACCTGGGAGTGGCAGTCAGCGCGCCAGTAGCAATGACGGCGAGTGTGGAACGCGTTTCTTTTTTTTGTCTGTTGGCGTCGCGTAGCACGTGATCTTATTAGCGGGGTGATGCGGAGACAAAGAAAGCAGTGACAGTCGGCGTGCCGTGAAGGGTGTCTCGACACAGTCCAGTTTATCGGATGTGAAATGAACCGGAGCTACACGTAAAGAACGAAAGATGGCACCTTATTTGTGCATCTTCCCACGCGTGTCGCGCCTTTTACGCTGTTTCTAAAATCCAGTCCAGCGCGGTTTTGTGGTGGTCAGCTCGCAGGTGCTCAAGGCGGGGGTTAGGTTATCTTGGGAACGAGCATACTCAGTGTTCAAGCAGCTAGGACACATTCTCGCTCGCTGGATTCCGTGCCGACCGGTTGTGCCCTCGCGCTCTCTGACGACAGTGCAGCTCTGGCCGACTGGGTTCGTCCTACGCCACCTCCTGCCGCCGACAAGAGCTCTCGCAAGTGGTGCCCCGTCCTGGGACTTCCTGTGACCGTGTTTCCATCTTTCCTGTCTCTCTTATGTCGTCGCTCGCTGTCCTAGCGCATCTCCCTTTCTCTATATACCTTTAATCGTATCCTTTTAATCCCTCCTTACCCCCATCCCTTGTGAGCTACTGTTGAGGTGTCGCACGCTGATGCAGACAGTTACGAAGCTCACTTTTTCCCTTCTTTCCTTCTTATAACCACAATCTCAGCTAGGACATAATGCAAGTAATTGAGTAATTTTAGAGTGTGGCCGAAGTAATTGTAACCTGATCATATAGTATAACTAAACCCATAATGGACCTAATCAAGGCGTATACACGGATGTGGTTTAATTTTAAGCAAGTTTATATGCAGTCTCTTCGACCGTGCAGCATCTGTATTTGAATATTCGGGCTCACTTTGACCAACCCGCTTTACTGAATAACAATCGCACACCGCTTCAGTTTTTTCGGTTGTTCCATAGTCTGCTTATAGTAAAGTTATCGTTGGCACGTACTACATTATTTCTCCTGAGTAATTAAAAGATTGACAATGTTTTCGGAGGTTGTCAGATTTGGGCCTCACAGCTCTCTTGTATACGCACTCCTTTCAAGGTATGCCCGCGGCGCGTGCGTATAAGTTGCTTATACGAAGCCACATTTCAGTATTGCATAGCGAGACGCGTTTGTCCACGTACTTACGATGTGATCTAGTGTGCTTAACGACTTTAAAGCTTCCAATACAAATTTAAATTCTTTTAAAAAGGCAACGTCGAAGCGAGTTCTGATATTGCGAAAACAAAACCGCTTATGACGAACCGCCCAGGTGTGTGCACGTGGGTTGACGCCCGTACGAAAAAGACGCGGAAAGCGTTTTTTTTTTTCTTGTTAGTGTTCACGTGACATTGAATAGATGCACGGACAGTGCGAAGACTGTGAAGCCTAACTCCGTTTCCAAAACAGCGTTATCGTCGAAAAGCACCGGCCAACAATAGGGGTTTCAGCTTGTACGTGTACTTCTTTACGTTACCCACCGTGTTACCGGATACCGGATAGAATCTGCGCATGCGCGGGTCT
>WOVY01006445.1:0-45358 GCA_013436015.1 Rhipicephalus annulatus
TCACAGCATCATCATTATCATCATCATCATCTCATCATCATCAGCCTGTCTACGTCCACTGCAGGACAAAGGCCTCTCCCATGTTCCGCCAGTTAACCCGGTCCTGTGCTTGCTGTTGCCAATTTATACCCGCAAACTTCTTAATCTCATCTGCCCACCTAACCTTCTGTCTCCCCCTACCCCGCTTCCCTTCTCTGGGAATCCAGTTGGTGACCCTTAATGACCAGCGGTTATCCTGTCTACGTGCTACATGCCCGGCCCATGTCCATTTCTCTTCTTTATTGCAGCTATGATATCCTTAACTCCCGTTTGTCCCCTAATCCACTCTGCTCTCTTCTTGTCTCTTAAGGTTACACCTACCATTTTTCTTTCCATTGCTCGCTGCGTCGTCCTCAATTTAAGTGAACCCTCTTTGTGAGTCTCCAGGTTTCTGCTCCGTAGCTAAGTACCGGCAAGATACAGCTGTTATATACCTTCCTCTTGAGGGACAGTGGCAATCTACTTGTCATAATTTGAGAGTGCCTGCCGAATGTGCTCCACCCCATTCTTATTCTTCTAGTTACTTCAATCTCGTGGTTAGGCTCTGCGGTTATTACCTGCCCTAAGTAGACATAGTCTTTTACAACTTCAAGTGCACTATTACCTATCGCAAAGCGCTGCTCCTTTCCGAGGTTGTTGTACATTACTTTCGTTTTCTGCAGATTAATTTAAGACCCACCTTTCTGCTCTCCTTGTCTAACTCCGTAATCATGAGTTGCAATTCGTCCCCTGAGTTACTCAGCAATGCAATGTCATCGGCGAAGCGCAGGTTACTGAGGTACTCTCCATTAACTCTTATCCCTAACTGTTCCCATTCTAGGCTTCTGAAAACGTCCTGTAAGCACGCAGTGAATAGCATTGGGGAGATTGTGTCCCCCTGCCTTACACCCTTCTTTATTGGTATTCTGTTGCTTTTTTTATGAAGCACTATGGTAGCAGTTGATCCCCTGTAGATTTCTTCCAGAATGTTTATATATATTTCATCTACGCCCTGATTCCGCAGTGTCTGCATGACGGCTGATATTTCTACTGAATCAAACGCCTTCTCGTAATCTATGAAGGCTATGTATAGTGGTTGGTTATACTCTGAGCATTTCTCTATTACCTGATTGATAGTATGAATGTGGTCAATTGTTGAGTAGCCTGTTCTAAATCCTGCTTGTTCCTTTGGTTGATTGAATTCTAATGTTTTCTTTACTCTGCTAGCAATTACCTTTGTAAATAGCTTGTATACTACAGAGAGCAAGCTGATCGGCCTGTAATTCTTCAAGTCCTTGTCATCTCCTTTCTTATGTATTAAGGATGTTAGCGTTCTTCCAAGACTCTGGTACTTTTCCCGTCAGGAGACACCTCGTAAATAGAGTGGCTAGTTTTTCTAACACACATCTGTCCTCCATCTTTCAGCAGATCTGATGTTACTTGATCCTCACCAGCAGCTTTGCCTCTGTGCATGCTCTCCAAAGCTTTTCTGACTTCTTCTATCATTACCGGTGGGTGTCGTCTGGGTTACTGCTAGTTCTTATAGTATTAAGGTCGTGGTTGTCTCCTACTGTACATCTGTGACTCCTATATATATAGGCTTTCAAATTTCAGTTTTCAAGTCACTACCTCTGGTTAAAAAAAACGAATCTTTCTGGAACTCTACAAGTAGCCTTTCGGCTACGTCGTCCAGCTTGCTTTCGGAAAAAGCCTCTTGGCCGATTCGGCACAAGTAGGCATTGGAACCAATTTAAAAAAATAGGCAGAAACACCCAACATAGGATACTCTGGGAGCAGTTTTGCAAAGTAGAGAGATAGCAGAGTGGCAATGAGCAAAAACTAAATCGCGGGTACAAAGAATTGTGTATAGGTTAGCGATGCGCCAGCTGCAACTGCTGCTGCCAAACGAAAGGCAGACTAGTTGGTATATTTTCACAGTGAAATATTGGGAGCGCCAACTAACGGGACACAAGAGAGTATTCTGAAACTTGGTGCTAGAATGAAACTTGCTTTCCTCATTGAGGATTTTAATTCTGGAAGACGAGAAGCGAAACGGAAATACATTATGGAAAGCTCCAACTGGTCAAGTGTCGTCCAGAAACGATTTCACAATCAAACAGTGATACAGGCGGGAGCTGGCACAACAATTAATTTCATTTTTTATAAAAAAGGCTTCCTCAATTTCTCTAGTTTTCGTGTCACAATCGGTGTATAATATATACGTGTGCAAAAATTCAGGAAACGCATCCATGCTACACAACCAAAGTTGGTATCAGGTGACGTTAAGAGATAACAAAGGTAAAGAAAATGTTCAAACATGATAATCATGATATGAAAGTCATGTACGGGATATTTACCTCCGCCTCGTATTGTTGTGCTGATTTCAAAGTGACCTATCAACCTCCCTCATTCAAGCTTTACATATCATGCATTCCGACTGTATGTGCGATTCTGCAATTTTGGGGTCAGTTATGGAACAATTCGCTGCAATTTTTCAATGCGGAAAAGACAACGTCAAGGTTAAAATTTATTTCCCCTTTTTTGGCTTATGTGAAAACCCGTGCACATACATAATTACAGCGAAATAAGTTAACTAATATCTGCATCTTCGTTGGGACATCCTTTTCCTTTCTGCTTTCGCAATAACATCTTAGCGGCGAAAATTAGAACATTAGATGGAAAGCCTGCCTCTTGCAACCTAATTATTTCTTTTGAAAAAACGCAGGCTATTTTATGGTGACCAAATTTAGTTACAGCAGAATTGGAAATGTTAAGCACAATACCCCATTTATTTACTTTGCAACGCGAAGAAGAGTAATCTAGGAATGCTTTCTTTCATGGGGAAGGTGAGAGCAGCATATGTGATCTGCGTGAAAAGATAACTCAAGATCGAGAAACTGCAACTATAATATCTTTGGTACCTCGTGCGTGAACGCAATCCATGCCCTTTTTGTTCAAAGGTACGCCAACGCAAGCGACACAAAGTTCACCCCATGCCTAATCTTTCGGATTGCCATGTGCTGCTTATCGCCAGGTCCGTGCCCTTTGCTGCACCTACCCACTAAGCCACACCACTGTATGTTCGCAAGGCAGGCGACTGCATCGCTGAATGGCCTGCGGACTCTCCGACACCTCAAGTAACCCGGAACCAGCCTGGCATTCCACTCCTGGCCTGGCAACCCCTGGGCGCATCGACGTCATCGACTCTGCACTTCGAACAAAAGGCTATATAAGGCGCATCCATCGGACAGCCATTTGTGCGCACGACAACTAAAGCGACACAATGTTCACCCCACCGCCTAATCTTTCAGGTTAGTTGCCCTCCGCCATGCAACTGAGTATCGATGCGACAACCGTTTTCTTTGTCACGGTGTAGTGCCCCTACGACCCTGATTTGTACCGTAGTACTCGCCTGTGTACTAGTACTGTTGCGTTTACTTACGATACGCTGTGTCACCTGTTATTGATCATTTCTGGTGATGTTGAGCAAAATCCCGGTCCCACAACAGAAATTCTGGCAGCCCTAAGCAAGCTGGAACAAAACCAATGTAGCATCCATAACGAGCTCAACGAAGTAAAGAACACACAAACTCGAACACAAGCAAAATAGTCACATATTTAGCGGCCACTAGCTGCTCTAGCAATCAAGCACCCAAAAACGAATGTTGATTAAGTTGTGAGAGCGGGCAATCAATTAAACGTGATTGCGAGGTCCTGAAAGCTGCAGACAACGATATCAACAACCGAATGCACAAGAAAAATCTACTTTTTTCTTGGCCTCGGTGACGCAGAAAAAGAAACCACGGCAGGAATCTGAAACAAAATTCTAAAATTATGCACTGAAACTTTGAAGCTATAACTGGACACAAACACACCATCGAACGTGTGCACCGCTTAGGCGAATTTGAAAACGAGAAAAAGAGGCCTAACTTAGTAGACTAAGCGATTTCAAAACCAAAGAAAACATTCTTGCTTGCGGCCGTCTACTAAAAGGAACAGACTATGTTATCAAAGAAGATTTTGCTCCAGTACTCGCCAAGCGCGCTATAAGTTGATACAGTTCGTACGCCCGCAGAAGTGTGCCTTCAAACTTTCATTTGACAAACTGCATGTTGAAAACGACATATTTCTACGATATTACAACTGATACTGTTCTAGAGTGCGCAAATACTTCCACATTTCGACCTAATCCTCCTGACGCACGTAATAGAAATCAACCAGGTACCATTGATTGATTTGTGGGGTTTAACGTCCCAAAACCACCACATGATTATGAGAGACGCCGTAGTGGAGGGCTCCGGAAATTTTGACCACCTGGGTTCTTTAACGTGCACCCATATCTAATCAACCAGGTACCAAGTGACGCAGTTCATATAACCAGTGCCGTTCAAAAAAACGTCCGTCTTCATTTTCGAATGCCAACATTGGTTTCACAAACATCAGAAGTGTTGTTCCCAAAAGACATCAACTACATAGTTTCCTCACAGACATCGACGCGGACATAATTCTTCTTACTGAGACTTGTTAACAAACGACATCAAGATTCCGAAGTTTTGGCTTGTAACCCGAATTTCACGCAATATCTCAATGACCGAATGAATAGAAGTGGAGGAAGTGTTCCTGTGGCAGTCAACAGCAACCTCTCGTCCTCGCTGATCTGTCAAGATACTAACCTAGAACTAACGTGGGTCTGCGTGCACAACTGCTCTGTAAAATCAGTGTTTGGGTTTTGTTACAGACCGCCAGACAGCCATCCGCTTTTTTGTGATTACCTGCGCATTTTTCTTACAAACATAAAAGATAAATTTCCTGACGCATCTATTTTTCCTTTTGGCGACTTCAAACTATCCTGAACATCAATTGGCCTCTTCTTTCAGCACCCAATCAATCGTCTTTAACAGCATCCAAACAATACCTGGAATGGGTACTTGACTTTATTCTACATCAAGCAATAACCATACCTACTCGAGGTAATAACACTCTTGTTCTGTTGCTCACCAGTTCCCCTGATGACGTATTGAGTGCCACAGTCCTTCCTGGAATTAGCGATCAAAAACTTCTTCACATTTCCCTCTCAATTCCACTGAAAAAAAAACAGCACCTACAACTAACTTAATAACTGACTACAACAGGGGAAATTTTGAGTTAATTAACGAGAAACTTGCTCGATTTTGCGTAAACTTTTAAAATCCTGCAGAACGCGCTCTGTAAATTCTAATTGGGAACTTTATAAAAACTCATTCCTGATCCTGAAATCTGAATATATCCCTACAATAATTGTGAAGTCCGACTCCAATAACCCATTGTTCACTAAAAGTTTAAAATCATTGCTCACGCAAAAAAAATGTCTATATAGAACAGCGAAATGCAAAAATAGCCTTGAAGCATGGAATCGCCACCACCTGTGTGAACTTGAATACAAAAAGTCAGTTATTGCGGCCAAAGATAGATTTTTTTTCTGCTGACCTGATCTAAATTCTTCGTTCAAACCCAAATAAATTTTGGCGTGTAATATCTGCGAAGCCGCAAACTAACCATATAAATCTTGTTAACGCTGACGATGAACCGATAAGCTCCGAGGAAACCGCTGCTGCTCTAAATACCTTTTTCACGTCCGTATTTCATATACCCAATACCTGCCCCGTGGAACCTATACCATACTTCTCTTCCGAGACCTTGCCTAAAATACAAGTCAACCTGGATGGCGTATGCAACCTAATCCACTCTCTTAAAATATCATCGTCGGCTGGCTGCGACGACATCAATTCTAAATTATTAAAAACACTATAGCACACTCTAGCCAATTTTAGTACCTTATATTTAATCAATCTTTAAACACAAGAACCTTGCCAGAAGATTGGAAGAAAGCTAAAATAATCCCCATTTTTAAAGCACGCCGGCACGAAAGCCCGGCCAACTACCACCCGATTAGCTTAACTACTGTCCCATCCAAAATCCTTGAGCATATTATAGCATCAACTCTTATATCTAACCTAGAATCAATCAGTTTTTTCTAACCTTTTTAACATGGTTTCCGAAAGTATCTTTCCTGCAAAACACAACTGGCTGAATTTACTAATGACATACCACTGCGAATGCATGATCACATACAAATAGATGCAATTTTCTGATATTTCTCCAAGGTCTTCGATCGCATACCCCACAATCACCTGCTCATTAAATTATCCGCTCTTGGTATCCCCCCAAACCTTATAAAATGGCTCGAGCGTTTCTTTACAGGACGCGTTCAGTTTACCGTTGCTAAAATTTCCAATCAGCCCTTACCAGCGTCACTTCCGGTGTTCCCCAGGGCGCCAGCTTATCACCTCTATTATTTCTTATATACGTGAATGACCTTCTTAGTAACATTAAATCACAGCTGCGCCCTATTTGCAGACGACTGCGTTCTTTATAACCCCCTTCACTCCTTTAACGACGCAATCACCCCACAACACGACCTTGAGACCATCACTTCATGGTGCGAAAAATGGCATATGCCCCCTAAACCTCGCTAAATGCAAGGTCATGTCTTTCACATGTAAACACAACACCTCACATAAAACCTACTGCATTAATTAGGTTCCCATTGATCACACGCGTACTTACAAGTATCTAGGAGTTCATCTGACGTCATCACTATCATAGGTGAAACACATTGAAACCATTCGTTCTGAAGCGTCCCGCACATTAGGCTACTTACAACGTAACCTGCGATCTGCATCACCTGACATAAAGAAACTTGCATATCTGACAGACATACGTGCGACCAAAACTCGAGATGCGTCATCCATCTGGCTGCTGACCCGCAAGTCGCGGATTCGATTCGCTGCTTCGGCGGCTGCATTTCCGATGGAGGCGGAAATGTTGTAGGCCCGTGTGCTCAGATTTGGGTGCACGTTAAAGAAACCCAGGTGGTCCAAATTTCCGGAACCCTCCACTACGGCGTCTCTCATAATCACATGGTGGTTTTGGGACGTTAAACACCACATATCAACCAATCAATCATCTAGCATCCTTCACAAGCTTATCTCACCGATGATTTGAAAGCACTTCAAAATCGCGCAGCTCATTTCAATACGTAACAATATTCAAGGCATATCAGCGTAACCGCACTAAAACAAACGTTGTCACTCGCATCGCTCGCTTCACGTCGCATAACCTCTCGTATCTGCCTCCTTCACACATTCTTTTACTTTAGCTGGTCGGGACACCCTCTCCTAAAACGCCCATTAAGAACGTCCTCTCGCCTGTCCCATACGCAGCCTCTGCTGACCATAAAATGCCGGACGACGGCGATAAGCAGCTTAATTTTCCCCCATGCCGTAACATTCTGCAATGCACTGCCAGATAACATTGTTTCTTGCAGGGACCGCTCAACCTTTCGCGAAAAACTAACTCTTTTCCAAAATCCAAATATAATGTCCTAACAGCACATTAACTATTGCGTTTATAGTTGTTTTACTATACTCCCAGAATTCATTTCGCGCCTGTTATATTTTTTATGTTTTGTTATGCGTGTTATTTCCGCTTGTGTTCTTTATTTCCTCATTCATTGTAATCAGTGTGTACCCTCATACTTTTACATTGCTTAGGAACTTACAACCTGGATGTACGCCCCCCTCCCTCTTATGTAATGCCTTCGGGCTCTTAGGTTGAATAAATGAAATGAAATGAAATGAAATAAATGAAATGAAGGTTTTTATAATCTTATCCCAGTTTTGTTCCAAGAAAGCTGACAAAGTGAGCCTAAGGTAATCGTCCACATACCTGAAAACACTAATTGCGATGCTGCTCAGTACAGTTTTCAAAGCCCTATAAAAATAACTTCGATCTACGTCTCACAATACTGGTGCTACAAAAGAGCCGATACAAAAACCAGACTTTTGAACGTATAATTATCGCCAAAAATAAAAAAAGTTGAATTAAAAAAGGAGTAGTCCTATGAAGATATTACCAGACATAATATATTTATGAATGAAAATTCATCATTTCCCTGCGGATGTCTTTTTAAAACACTTCAAGAGTTAAAAATGTAAAACCGGAAAAAACAAATCGACAGTATCAATATCAAAACAATTGCTAATAGGAATTTCATCGCCGCATTTACTACTGCATGCCTTTTCGCGCTAAATAAGGCATTTGGAAAACCATCAAAAGATTCGTTTAAGAACAGTACTCGCAGCTACATTCCCTTATATCCTCCCTAACCGAGAGTTGTCATTTGTTGTGAAATATGTACTTGGTGAAAATTGCCCGCAGCTTCCCTCGGGAAACACTGAGGAGGATGCGGAGCATATAATTGGTTAACGGGGTGTTAAAGTGCGACTTACTTGGGTCGATGGCTAAATTGGTTAACGTGGTTGTGAAATGGGTGTTAAATTGCGACTTACTTGGGTCGATGGCTAAATTGGTTAACGTGGTTGTAGGAGGGGGTGTTAAATGAGTGAACACGTACACACGT
This sequence comes from Rhipicephalus annulatus, assembly GCA_013436015.1. Taxonomy (NCBI): domain Eukaryota; kingdom Metazoa; phylum Arthropoda; class Arachnida; order Ixodida; family Ixodidae; genus Rhipicephalus; species Rhipicephalus annulatus. The sequence goes on from WOVY01006445.1 coordinate 8,480, forward strand.
ATGCGAAAGGGCGGCGCTGGTCGAAGGGACGTCGATCATTGTGTTTGTGGATTCGTTGGCATTCATTTCACGGCGACTTCGGACGTCGACGCGCCGTACAAAACCAACGGACGAGCGGCAACTGAGTGAGCGAGCGCCGACCTTGAGTATATATACAGCGCGACGGCGCATGCGCTGTCAGCTGTCGAATGTTCTCGAAGGAGAAGCGCGCGCGCGGCACAGATGGCGACGGCGCGACGGCGCATGCGCTGTCAGCTGTCGAATGTTCTCGAAGGAGAAGCGCGCGCGGCACAGATGGTGGGCGACGGCGCGACGGCGCATGCGCGCGCGTCAGCTGTCGAATGTTCGAGAAGCGGTGCGGACGGCGCACTACAAGGCGCGAGTATAAGATGCTTCCGCATCTAAAAGCAACACACCATGTACACCTTCACCTAACGTAGCCGGGAGTAATCAGCTGGAATTCCCAATGAACGTGATCCGCAGTTGTCTGCAAGGCAGAAAATGCTTCACAAGGCTAATCCTAAAGGGGTCCTGAAACAATTTTTAAAAAAAACTTAGAATTATTTTTTACTAAAAAAGCGTATTGACTCACGATAACAACGCCAAAGGTTTTAAGAATCCGTCCAGTGCGAGCAGAGTTGAAGATTTTTCACGCACTGCAATCGCATTGTCTCTTTTCACTGGGCGTTGAGTAGGGAGGAATGGGAGGGGCAAACAAAAAAAAAGCAAACGTCACGCACGCCTCATGACCTCGACCACTTTTTTTCTTCGAATACGTGGCTTTTTCAGTGTGATCATGTGCACATACGTGAACAAGCGAGGGCCTCTCGAGGAGATCTCTGAAGCAACTGAGAGAGCCATGTTCAAATCAGCCAATCGCTGATAGATGGGCAATCTACGTGTGATTTTTGAGCGTTTTCGTCGATTGTTGAGAGAAAATAAACAATTTATAGCTGATCTAGATAACTTATTGTGAATTCTAGGCCACGTGCTGCGCTTTGGATTTTGGCTCGCGTGTTCTCGGGAGCCTCTACTCGATGGGCAGCGTTTTCTGACTATGCTCAAAAAGTGTTGCAGGGCCACTTTAAGGAGGCGTTTTTGCACGCCCTGTATAGAGGCAGTCATGTTCCTTATAGGGAAGTTTAGGCATGTAAGACGTTCATTCTGTATCTATTCAATTAATAATGAGTTCTTAGATATCCTGTTTAGTGGTTTAGTTGGCGGGTTAGTGGGTTAGTTTTTACAGCAGCGACTACCCCGGTAACCTGCAAGGTTGAGAAAAAAATTATCACCAACAAACAATTTGTTTGTCTATCTTCTCTTGTAACCCCAAATGGTCGAAATGTCCGGAGCCCTCCACTACGGCGTCTCTCATAATCATATGGTGGTTTTGGGACGTTAAGTTCCACAAATCAATCAATCTTCTCTTGTGGTAATACATCCTTTTCTATCTACTTATTTTGATGCGTTCAGGGCATAAATACATTGCTCAGAGCCTATGGTCATAATACTTATAATAATAATAATGTTTATTTTTAATAAATACATTCGAATAGAGACTAGCTGAAGGTAAAAGCTCCTCTTCAAAAGAGGCAGCTTGACAAGGGCCTACCACCACCTTTGAACACAACAGTAGTGGCAAGAATCAACAATGTAAACTGAAATAACATGCCAGTAAACAAAACCGCAATTCCGTAAATAGAAATATAGCAACTATTTCAACAACATACTGAACATGTGTATTGTTCAACAAACAACAAACTGAACATGTGTATTGGGCACAGAAAGGATTGTGTATCCAGTGTATGAAATCTATGCCAGTTTTCGCATATATATATATATATATTAGGTGACGTAGGCCCTATGTAGAATAACTTATCTTTGGAGGAGTCAGTTTTGGAGGTCTTTACATTCAACTTTTTTTGTTTATCAAACAATGTAATGTTTGACTGTAGTCATGCAAATAAAATTCGGCAGATCGCGTATAGCTTGAGAGTCGGTGCTATGCGAAAATGTCACCTTTCTTTCGCGTGAAGCCTGAGCGCTAATGTTAACTGAAAATTGTAGAGGTGATGCACAGGCAATATCCCAGCCTGTTGAAACAATTGTCCAGTATGGGCGTCATACGGCAAGCTGAAAATAGTTCTTTTTTTTCATCACGTACAGTTTTTGCTAGTTCGTGTTTGTGATCAAAGATATTTCAGCAATGTCATTTGAAAGCCAATTAAACAAGTATGTTACAATCAATTCCGAATGAAAACTGTGACACAAACGAATTGCGCCTTGAGAAAGTAAGTAATTTAAGTGGTACATCAATTTAGATACCAAAAAGTGGTTGTCAAAATAAGGTGAAGCTTTATTTTTGGGGTTTGCAAGAACGCTAAAACATCCCCAACTAAATAACCAAAAAGACTACTAGGGGTATTCAAATAAATAAAAAAAGTCGCCATATCCCACGTACCTGGGAATTGACGTTATGTGAAGCATGTAGAGGGAAGGTTACCCAGTTGCAATTTTTTTATTCAGCAACACTTTATAAAATGGTGCTAAAATATATACAATTATACAAACGTCTGTTGAAGAGTTGCAGATGTTTATATTATCAAATGTTTGCACTTGCGCAACGAGGCCTACTGGAAAATATATATTATCAACATCAGAAGCTGATATGAAGCGCCGATGCTCGCGAGGATGCTGGCCTTGGGCACTGCTGTGATAACCAACTTCAGCGCGTGATAACTAACCATAGTTGACGTTAACCCGACGACATGATTGTGTCAAAGGATTACATACGTAATGTTTATGAAATTGAATAGGCAGTACTGCAACCAGTATTGTCGTTTCACGAAGATTAGCGTCGATGTGAAAAGTAGTTCCGAGACTTGGCGTAGCTCTGTGGTAAATGCTGCATTGCCACGCCTGGGTGCGATTCCACCGGGACCCTGTTATATATTCTTAGCAGTTGTCGGATTGATGCTGCTGACGTAGGGTATTTCTTAACGCTTACGCATTAACATTTCCCATGTGTGTTCTCGTCGTTCCTGGGTATATACCAAGTGTCGATCACCTGTGGCACATACCCGCCCGTGGGTAGGTGCCACTGTCTGGCGGTAAATGTTTGACGACGTACACGACGGGCTTGTGACATTTATCATGTCTTGACCAGCGCGTCATGTTCGTCAAATTATCTTACCCTTCCATGGTAATTTTGGTTCACGCCAAGTTAAGGGGTCACCACGATAGCACCCAAACGTAGGCGGCTAGATAGATAGATAGATAGATAGATAGATAGATAAATAGATAGATAGATAGATAGATAGATAAGTAGATAGATAGATAGATAGATAGATAGATAGATAGATAGATAGATAGATAGATAGATACGTTCAAAGTCGCTGAAGTTCGCTAATAAATGCATCGCATTTAAAAAACTCATTGTGGTACGCTTTGGTGAGTGCTAATGAGGTGTCAAAGGTGCTCTGGGCCTAAAATAAATGCTTTCACCTCAAGGCTCTAATGAAGCTCTCAGTTCACTCCACGTGAACGCCATCGCTAATGGCAGTCTTGTCTAGTGTGATAACTAAGTAAACGTGTCCTCCCGCCAAAGTTTGATAATACTTAGGACGTCTTTAGATTGTGGGTATGGCTGTTCACCCATGCACGGCATCTTTTCACATAGATTTCAAAAATTGTATCCCAGTGAGTTGCCTTTTCCCCAATGAGGACTTGGCTGACCAATATCACTTGAATTTCACAGAAATTAAATTGTTCAATTACTTTTAATAAATGTCTGGGTGTTTCTAAAGTGCTTGATAAGGATGTCTTGAAATCAAAAGCCATCCGGTATGGCTAATGTATGCAGTAGTTTATGTGATGAGTGTTTCGTGTTTTGTGTGAATTAGGTCCAAACTTAACAAGAATGCACAGTGCTTTGCGTCCATCGCATGAGCCTAATGAAGGGCTATCCATGAAAAAAGGAAGTCACTTATGTAATGTAAAAGTTAGCAAGAAAAGAAAAAAAGCAGAATAGGTACAGTGGGAATCGAAGATATGCGAAGCACAAATGAGAAATATTGATATGTCACTTTAAAATCAGCACAACGTTACGAGGTAGAGCTAAATTATGCCATACATGACTTCTGTGCTATGATTAGCATGTTTGATTCTGTCGTTTGCCTTCGTCCACGCATCACGTCATTTAGTATATGTGAAGCTAGCGAAACGGCCGCGAGCACGATATGAGCGTGGTATGTTGTCATAATCTTACATGGCACGCGTGTCACGATTACGATGTTTGCACCACTCATATATTTTGTCACCCAACGGCGTCATGTAACACCGAATTTTGTATATGTGGAGCTAGAAAAATGGCCTCGAGCGCATCATGAAGGGGCCAATATGCTCCAATGTAGCGTTGACGCGCGCGCACGCTAGGCACAGCGACGTTACGTTAGTAAGACGCGAGCACCCTATAGTCTGTCGCCAGGCACGACCAGCGTCCACCGGCGCTGCCCGACGGCAACTGGCGCGAAATATGACATGCTCCATTTTGCACCGATGCGTTATCTAGACAACACTGCGTCTTCCTCTTTTCGGGACGAAGGGGCGCTGAACGCGCTGAAACGCGCATGAGTCAAAGCAACGCAGCGCGGTGCGCGCCTACGAGTATAAGTAAGGGCCGGCGCCTGGCGCGGAAACGCCAGCGACACGCGACGAAACGAACGCTGGCGAGCACGCGCACGACGTCACGTCGAAATGTATTGTCACCTTGACTGTTCTCACATGACACGCATCTCATGATTATCATGTTTGCTCCAGTCACATACCTTTGTCATTCATTGGCGTCCCGTAATACCAAATTTGGCGTATGTGAAGCTATCGAAACAGCCGTGAGCGCGTCATCAGTGTGGCATGTAGTCATGTTGTTACATGACACTGATGTCGTGATTATCATGTTTGAATGTGTCATTTACCTATGTTGTCCGTTCGCGTTGCGCAATAACGACATTGTTACGTGTGAAGCTAGCGAAATAGCCGCGAGTGCATCATGAGCGTAGCTTGTAGTCATGCTGTTACATGACGCGCATCTCATGTTTTTAATGTTTGCACCAGTATCATAAATTCGTCTTCCATTCGCGTTCCGGAATACCAAATTCGGTATAAGTGAAGCTAGCGAAACGGCTGCCAGTGTATCATGAGCGTGGCATGTCGTCATGTTGTTACATGACATGCATCTCATTACTGTTTGCACCAGTCACATACCTTAGTCATCCATTCACGTACTGTAATACGAAATATGTGACGCTAGCGAAACGGCCGTGAGCGCATCGTCAGCTTGGCATGTAGTCATGTTGTTACATGATACGCATGTCATCATTTTCATGTTAGGGTCTGTCGCTAGTGTTCGCCATGCAATAATGACATACCATACTAGTTTTGCAACATGCCATGTGAACGAAACCAGCGCAAGAGCTGCAGGACCATGACAAGTAAGTCATAATATTTTTGACATATGTGTCATCATTTTAATGTTATGACAAGTCAAATATGTTCTTCCTACAGTCATGTTATGTCATATCAAGTTTGGTAACGATGCCATTATCGAAACAGCTACAAGAGCTAAAAGTCCCAGGTGGCTGGATAGATAGATAGACATATACGCTCAAAGTCGCCGAAGTTCGCTAAGAAATTCTTCACATTTAAAAACAATGATTTACAATATTTATGTAAATGCTATGGTAATGCGCTTGTAGAGCACATCGTATAGCTACTTGACACCTCATGAATATATTCCTTTCGTAGCAGTGAATTAGCTCAAAATTTTCATAACACGTTTAAATTTATTTGCATTGAAGAGCAAGTAAAGAAGTGTGTTGAAAATTCTAATTCATTCGGAAAACGACGTAAAGGCATGATTACTTGCAGGATCCTATTTTCAATGAACCTCGATGTAATGTTTCTCTGCCACTAGTTATACAAACAAGACAGTGCAACCAGAATAAACTTGCTGACTGCCAGCGAAGTACTTGTGGAATATCTGTTAGGAATGACTACTTCTACAGCTTTGTTCCCCGCACAGTGTCTGAGTGATGTGACTCCAACTCTTAAAATTTATCCATGATTACCTTATTGTAAAGTTTTCGTGCAGACAATACAACTGCATCGGTTTATTGAGCTTTCTTTTCTGGCCTCACCTTCTTTCTCTCCTGATCTTTTTTTGCTGGCGCTAGCAAAGCGGATCGCTACACTCTCTCGGCCGGCTGTCATTCCCCTTATGCTGGTAATATGGCACCACAATTCCGATAGACCCCAACCTCTGTTATTCCACTTGGCCCAGTATAACACAACGTCTGGAGAAGTACTTGCTGCTTGGCCGTTTCTGCCACATGTTGTGGACTGTTTAATGAGGCTTTTGAGTCGGATTCTTTTCTAACTAGTATGATGGAATCATGGTTGATCTCGGGCATCTTCGTGCTGTGGCGACGATAAAAACGCATCTTCATTGTACTTCTGCATTTTTGCTCTTGGAGTTGGGTCTTGTGGCGTTCTTTCAGTGTGATCCCACGTACTAAGCCCAGATCTTCGTCCGTTGGCAACCAAGGAACAGTACCGAACGCAGCGAGTTGCGGGGTGCACCCGATGCCGGTGGTGTAGGACATGTTGCATTGATGTACGGCTGCCTCTAAAGCCCTCTTCCAGCCTCCCTTGAATTCCGAGTACACCTTTATACACAATTGTAGGTCTCTAATCATGCGTTTAGCAAGACAATGAGCCTCTGGATGATAAGGCGCTGGGTATTGAAGCACGATATTCCTTTCGCGGGCCCAGTTGCGTAGCTTCTGACTCCTAAATGCTGGCCCGTTGTCAGCAATGTTGACCTTGGTGTGTGTTAAAATTTCTCTTCGCAACAGTGCTATAACGCAAATCACGTCTTCTCTTCCAGCTTTTGCAACCATAAGGTGCGTGAATTTATCGACCGCGACCAGGAAAGTTTGGATTCTTTTGAAGCGTTCACTCTTTCTCTTCAGCGAAATGAAAGTTACCAACTTCGAATACTACAGTCAAATATTAGGGTAGCATACCGGATACTAGCATGTGGTTAACCTCCCTACCTTCTTTTTTTCTCGTTTCTCTCTCTGGCAATATCACTCTGTCCCTCCAAGCTTTGCATTGTGACTTCACTATTTGGCACTTATGGCACGTCTTCACACAATGGGCAACATGTGCTTTCATATTTTGCCATGTAGGTCTCTGGGCAAGTTTGCGGTATGTCCTCCAAAATCCATCGTGCCCTCTAGAATGAGTACTGCTGTGATATAATTTCAGCACTTGAGGCCCCTTTGTTTCCGCGACATACATCTTGACATTGCGCAGTTCCATATATTGCGTGCCCTCCCATAGTTTGAGCAAGTTGATGCTTCCGCCCGGAAGTTCTTGTGGCACGCGAAGATGGGACAAGGCAGCAGCGTCCTGGTGCTTCTGGCATGGTCTATGCCTTATGTCGAAACTGAATTGCTGGATCTCGCTGACCCATCAACCTATTCTGCCCATTGGCTGTGCAAGTTCAATAAATAGGTGAACGCCTGGCTATATGTAAGCAGGTTGAAATTTTTGCCTCCTAGGTAACTTCTTAAGTATCTGAAAGACATTACGACTACTAAAGCTTCCTTCTCTGTTGTCGTGTAATTTCCCTGCGTCTTAGTGAACGGGCAGGATAAGTAGCCGATGACCTTAAGCTACCTTCCAGGTTGCTCACTTACATCTCGCTGATACAGGATGGCGCCTGCAGCGTAGTGAGACGAATTTGTATATGATTGAAGTGGAAGATCAAAGTCGGCCAGTGGTAGTACAGGGTCGGATGAAATGGCTTGGACAAGTTTCAGGTAGCTCTTCTGGCATTCGTCGGACCAGAGGAAGAGAACGCCTTTCTGAGTCGATGCGATCAAGCATTTCGTTTTTAATGCATAGTCTTTTATAAATGCAAGGAAATGGCTGGCGAGTTCAAAAAACGCTCTTAAGGAGCATATGTCATAAGGTTTTCTGAGCTTCTTAACGCACTGGACACTCTCTTTTTTAGTGTCCTTGGTTTGCCCATCAGAAACTGTTCCCTGAAACACTGCTTTTTGCAGAAAAACGTACTCTGCTTTACGTTGATCTTAAGTCGAGCGGTGCTCAGTGCTTAAAGAAACTTTTATAGGTGCTTTCCATGACCTTCCTGCGTTTTCGGTTATATAATAATGTACGTCCACGTATGAATTACAAGATATTCCAATTAATTCCATAAGTAGGTCATTGATCATCCTTTGGAACCTTGTTTGAGAGTTTTCCATCCAAAAAGTAGTCTGCTGTATTCGTAGATGCTGAAAGGGGTGACAAATGCGGTAATGTTTTTGTATCTTCCTTTAGCGGCACTTGTCAGTATCCTTTGCATAAGTCAATGCAGGAAAATCACTGACATCCAGCGGTTTCTTCAATGATCGCATAAATTCGTGACATTGCGTATGGGAAAAGATCGGTCTGTTTATAATGAGCCTATAATCTGTACCCAGGCGAAATGAACCATCCTCTTTTGGAGCAATTGTAATGGGTGAAGCAAAACATCAAGTTGAAGGCCTGCTGATTCCCGCCTCTAAGATCCCTTGGAGCTCCTTCTTTAACCAGAATTTCTCGTCATGACTGAGCTTGTATGGTTTTCTCTACAGTGATATTGTATCCTAATAGAAAAGCTACCTCAATGGCTCTTGTGGCTTCTGGGTACGCACCGACATACAAAAGTTCGGCAAACATCAATGATACATCTCTTCTTTTTACCAGCCTATTGTAAGCCTTGGGGGCGATATTTTCTTTAGCGCACTCCCTTCCACTGGTAACTTCGTAATTCCAAAATATGGTAATCTTCATTCGCATCATATCAGGTCTTCATAATACAAAGTCGAAGTTGACTTCGGGCACTACTAGCACCCCAACTCTGAAACTCTCATCTTCATACTTGAGACACACTTCCACCCATCTATGATACTCTTGACAAGAACCATCATAGCTGCACACGCGAATGGTTCTCCCAAATACAATAGCTCTAATATTTACTAGGTTATCGTTATTTAAACTAAAGAAGGAACCAGTGTCAATCAAAACTGACAATTTGCGACTATTCACTAGCATCTGGACACCCAGAATTCAATTGTTCATGAGAAAGATTGTTTCTTCGGCAGTGTAAGTTTCTTTAGTTATGTCCCGACGCCATGAACTCAATAGCATGCTGGTGGGCAGTCTAGATTCAATGTGCCCTCTAGTTGCCGGCAGGGGGAGGGGGCGGGTAGCTGCCAAAGTAATTACCTCTGCCGACTTCAGCCTCTTGATCAAGTGTGTTGTATTCAGGGGATGTGATCTATTTCAGTGCTGAGTGTAGTTCATCCAAAGGAGCGAGTGATCTCACTGATATCTGTTTTTGACAGTACTTTGTCATGCCACGTATCACCAGAGCGATGAGAGAGGAGTCTCCCAATCATCGGTCAGCAGTATGAAGTAAGCGCCGCTTTTCGAAAACGTATTCTCTGATATTTACTATCTGTGTCGGTAAGCAATGTCATTATCCAAAAGCTCCACAGGGCTCGCCTTGAAAACACTTGCAAAGCGTTTCCTCCATGCGGCCCAGGAAGTGTTTCCATATGAAGTTATTTGTGATTCGAACCACTTCCGCACGCTCCCGCAGAGGAAAGGCCTCATAATACGTTCGCGGTCTTCATCTCTCGTCCACTTGTTTCTGGTGCATGCAAAGTCATACAAATCAAGTCATGCATCAGCGCTTGAACTACCGTCAAACATGTCCGGTCGAACAGGAAATTCTTTCTTGTCTCTTACACCTGAAACTGACACCCGCGTGACCCCAACTACAACTTAAGTAAGACAAGTCCAATAAGCGAAAAATTCAGGCAGGTTTTCAGTCTTCCTTCGACGACAAAAAGAGTTTTCTAACCGAGGACCTTTGTCTAACTGTTCTTTCCCCCCCCTGCGTGCTCAGTAATTGTTAATTTATATAAACTACGCAGTACAATCAGCATTATGAAATATGTCGTAGGAACTCAATGGGTTGGCCAAGCTAAGCCCTTGCTTAGTGATGGTCTCAAATGGACATACATCCTTTCATTATGGCACGCCGTTGCTAAGTGAGGCCATCATCTGGAGCGTCCGTGTAATTGAAAGACATTTGACACAGCGACATATATGTCGTGAAGCCTGATTATCCTACACCTAAGATATGAAAATATTAACGATGCTCTCATTTCAATGTAGTTTAGCTTATTATGAAATACTCTAAATAAACTACAGAAGACAGAACCAAGTTGTAGGATGAATTAGCTACTTGGTTAAAATGCTCTTTATAACTCAGAAACTATGTAGGTAGACCTTCTTTTTTCTACAGCACTTTGGAAAGCCAATTCAGTTAAGGAAAAAACTAATAAACCAACAATGAATAACAAAAAGTGAGATCAGGACGTTAAAATATTGTATCTGCCCACTAAGAAGACGCTCAAAAACGACCAGATGTCACCGACTGCTACGAGCCTTGCGGGTGGTCCTCATAGGGTTGTACAAACGGGCGCACGTGCCCGAATGGATAATGAGAACGTCTGTTTCGCAAACGGTGCGAATAAATTCTGTCCATAAATCGTGGTTGATTCGATTTCCCGTCGACATCCTGTGGAGCTATTCGTGGGTGCGTTGATTTTAGTTAGTAAATCGATGCCTCTCTGCAGTATTCTGCTGATTGCTTTGGGCCAACGCCTCTCACAATTTGGTTCAGCTGCATGAAATTCTACAGTGAGGCCACAGAAGTGCTGCTCTGAGATAATAAGGTTTCTGTGTACTAGGAATCTGAAATAAATGTTGAAGGTTAAAATAGGTTCATATAAAGAATAAAGTGATGTACCGCATTCTTGTTCTCCGGGAGCATTCCTTCTGTGTTTGACTGTGTTTTGCTACAATTACAGCAATTATCGCACAACAGTAGAGTAGCGATCAATAACGTGTCAATCTTCCGATATCTCAAGGTTTTGTTTGCAACTGCCACCGTATTTTTCATAAAAGAAAACGCAGCGCAAATTCATTAATCAATTGACTCCTACTGCTTGGGGGTGCAATGTAAAATGGCACAGTTCTTTTTGTCAAGTGATTTTGCGACAGCCTCTGAAATATACCGGAACAACGTGACGCAAGGCCTGTGTAAGGGCGCTCGGCGGCTGCACACCACTTCGTGTGCATGAATAACTCATCGACACGCATCACCATCACATCACATTACAGAAGAACAGCGTGGGCACTCTTTGCACTCTGATGACACCTACAAAATATATAAGCCTGCAAGCGCACCTGAATTCGTAAGCGTGAGCGCACATATTCAAGGTCCGAAGTAGACGACAGAGGCCTCGGAAACACTCTTAAATGCGGAAATTTGGTCCATACAGCAGCTTGGCAAGGAGACACCAGAGAACACTGAAAAAATGATGAGATAAGTTCTCAGAATAATTATTTATTACGAAGGGCGCCATCGATAAAGCGTGAAAATGAAAAGTATAATTTCAATGGCAAAGTAGAAAACATTCACAATACCGATTGGTCAGTGGTGTTGTAATTAACACACTAAAAGAAGACTACCGCATTTTCTTAGGCCGTGCCAACTAAACAAAGTACAGCCGTTTTTTTAGTATTTGTAACGTCACCTTGAAGTTTTCATGAATATATATGTGCGCAAATGGAAGCGACGTGGAACAGGAAAGCACAGAGCAAGGATTTCGTGAAGCTAGCTTTCATCTTTTGTACCGTTTACTAAGAGGATCAGGCAAATAGTATCCCAGTTTTCTACAGCTTCCTGACGTTGTGCCCTATGATAATGTGCCAGATTAACTCCGTCATTCCCACCATAAGATCCAAATAGCCCATCATAATTGAAGCATGCATGAGATATGCTGCAATGTTGCATATTCCTATCGATGCTTCAGCTATAGAACTATGACTAGCTTAAATAATGCAAAGTCAGTGAAATATAAACAATTGCAGATAGCCGGTCAAAGTATTGTATGCCCCACTTCTGTCTTGCAAGCTTCATTCCAAAGATAAAATTGAAAGAAAAAACACAGCAATTGAAGTAATTTTGTTCTGGCTTCCTTGTATAAGACCGTTGAAATTAGTAAACATTTTTTAAAGTAAAACAAGGTACTTCCTGTAACCCACAATGTGAATTTTCTTCTCACTAAAAATGCTCTACTGACTTGTGACACGGCTGCATAATTTTCTCACAAAATATTCAGAACATTTTCAAAAGACCGCCAATCTGTACCAATTCGCTAATTAAGATTCCCAGTTTTTTAAAGCGCTATATTCGACAAGATTGATGCAGTGCACAATATATTATAGCGTGTACGTCAAAATATTGTTTGCCCAAACAACGTGAAAAGTATATTTGGTTTTAGAGGAGGAAATATACTAATTCAACGCCTAGCGCGATGAGCATGATTCTTTCCTTAGGCATAGAATAATAAAGTTCTCCACACACCCCAGCCAAGAAGCACCTATAAGAAAATTTTGTTTTAATATTTTTATTAAGGGCTAGCCAGCCAGCCACGCTTAAATTCAGAAGCCACTTTCGCCACAATGAGCGTTGCCATGATTATTCAACTCACTTTTGTGTGTTTTTGCACACAATGTCTTGCATGTGCCCAAAATTGCTTTGTAAGTAGCTGGATAACGCTGATTCATAGTTATTTACGTGCCCCACATGTACCTGGCAGCCATGCAAAAGAGCTGCTGCTAGTACGCCCTGAGTTTTCACTTGACTTAGACCTACATCAGACTGTGTTAACACATCACTTTGAAACTATCCTCTTAATTTTGAAACCGCAAGTAATATCTTGAAAGTAATATTGACTCCAAGGTACCAGGATTGTCCTTTTAGCGCTTGCGACATATGTATTCTCATTCAGAGCTTTAATATACGAAAACTTATGAAATGCTTGTTGTTACTGTTTTGCAGAGGGACGCTTTATATATTGCATTCCTGATTGACTTGTAATTTCTAGTGTATATCTTTATAGGCCAATGAGAAAAAACAAAGAGCTTGTTTCTACATACGGTCCCTGAAAAGTTGTCACACAAAACTAAAGCTTTTCGTCCTCGTCTGAAAAACAAAACAAAACGTCAGGCCTGTGCGGAAGGCGCAGCACAGTCACTGCAAAAGCAAGAAGAGTGGCTTTTGAGAGCCTTTTCAAAGGACTCATTGGATAACTTCTGCAAGCACACTTTCTTGATACCAACTAGGGCATTAATATTAAATTTCTGGGCAGTAGACCAGCGTTCACTATGCTATATTTTGTCATTCTTCTGAGAAGCGTAGTATCCGCGAAACACTTGAAAGGAATTTTGTGCCAATTGTTCATGAAGTGGCGACGACGATGAGGATTTATGGCTGAAGTGGGTATGTGTCACAGTTTATAGGTGAACAAGAACAAGCTTTTGTAATGTTTAGGAGAATTGGATGGCCCACTCGTTACGCTATTCGCATTGTGCGACGACTGGTCGTTCTTTCGCTGTTTTAAAACGGTCCATAAATCGTATTAACGTGATTGCTTTCCCGACATTAGGCCTGCGAAAGGCAAGTTTGGCAACAAGTCACAAGCACCAGCATGGCTCAGCGGTAGAATACTAGACTGGCACCCAGGTCACCCGGGTTTGAGCCCAACTGGGTCTCTGGTGCTAGGTTTGCAAGTAACAAGCACCGGCGTAGTTCAGTGATTAAACACTGGGCTGGCACCCAGTAAACCCGAGTTTCGAGCCCCACTGCGCCTTTAGTGCTACGTTTCTTTTCCTAATTTCGCGCTATGTGGTTACAGAAAGCGGCGGTGGCGGCGGCCAACTGCGCGTGACACGAGTCTTGATCTCATAACAGCTTTTGCTGTAGAAGCATCACACTATATCGAGGACAACTAAAGCAGACGCCGCAGTTAAGATTAAAACAGCGGCTGATTGACTTCCTCATGCGCTTTGACAATTAGGTCGCACTGAGCCTCAGCCTAACGCAATCCCGTTATTACCATTTGAAAACAAGGTCACAAGAAGGCGGATAACCAGCCAGTATTTTCTCACTCTCTCGCACATCGATGATAAGGAGTTTTTTCTGGCCTCACTGACTTGTTTTTTTTTTCTTTTTGTAAACAAGAGGATGCTGTGAATAGTCTTCGAGTGAAACAGGTCAGCCGTAACAAAGGTTTCCCGGCCAACTCGTTTATCTGCTCTGTGGAGACGATGGTTCTTCAGTGGGCACTACCATACCGAAGGGTGGCTGCTAGGCTCGCATCAGCTCTCGGAGCGTTCTAGCTTTGTCTTCGAGGGTATTGTAACCGGAAGAAAGAGACACTGTTTTCAGGCTCATTATCCCTTGAAGTCACAGAAACAGTACTAAGCGTTTGGCGACAATTTCATGTGGTAAATGTGATTTAGCTCATACTTAACCATATCTTTGTAGTGAAATAGGGAGGGGAAGGTTCGAAGTTATGGCGTAAACACCGTCTGTCACCATTGGTCGATAAAGAAAGAAAAAAACATTGTCTTGGACTCAAAATACAAAAAAAAGAAATTGTGGCGTGCGTATTTACGGTATACATTAGACTATTGGCTTTTCAGCGGTCGTCATAGAATTTAAACAGTTCCAACACCATATGAGCAGTCCATAACGGCCATAATCTCCAAAAATGTACATGACGAAAATCCTGTGCCTAGAACAATTATTACGGGGAAATATATTACTGAGTTAGCAGAGACTATTGTGCAAGTTAGATAAAACTTATGTTTCAAAAAGTGCTAAAAAAAACACAGCACCCAGCCACAGGAGACACGATCACGTGCGCTTCTTTTAGTTATATTTCCTTCCTATGTGTTGGGGTTTTTTTCGCACTTTTTTTTCAAAACGATTGGTAAGACAAGTCTCGATGTGCAAAGGTATGAAGACGATGTGGCTCCTTTATCTGATGATAACAAGGGTGAAGGAATAAGAAGTAGCCACCCTCTTCTGCTCTTTCCCCACTGTGTGCATGTGGCCAAGGCATCGCTGAGGAAAATTTGTGGACAGGATTTCACTCTATATGAGGGGTTCACTGTTAACAAATATTACACATCAAGAGAACAACAAAACAAGCCTGAAAATTCAAGAGCACGCGTTCTTTTCTAAAAAAATGCCAGCATCGAGAAGACTTCTGTAATCATACGCCCCTGCAGCATGGGAGTGGAATTTTCATATCCAACGTTTTCCAACTTTGTTTCCGTTACACTTGGTTGCTGTCTGCCTACATTGCAAGCCGAAAGAAGGGGACAAGCACGGTTGACAAGGCAGTACAGTGAGGAAGCTGCCACGGATGATAAAGGCAGAGAGGGTAACACAAGATGAATGTGCACGAAAGGTTGTGGACATTGAAGGTTCCTTGTGGTTTCGTAAATATGCTAGTTTGTGTTGTCTTTGAAATAAGTATGAACAACTTCTTCTACGGTGACAAACACTTGGAGCACGCTTGAGCTTCGCTTTTAATCAGGTTTCCTGGGCATGATCTTCTAAACTGCTAAATAGGTTTCACTTCTCGGTGCATGTCTGAACTGTGCCGTAGGAAAACGTGTGATTGTGCGTGTGCATGGCTAGTTGAAAGTATCCTAGAATACTTACTGTGAGGAAGGTTGTCAACTACTCTCTAAGCCACATTTTAATATCTTGCGAAACGTCCACGGGCCTACTATGCGTTTGTAAAGCAACACGCTAACCCACTTTCTAGTGCTTTTGCTCAAGATGATCGCTCAATATGTTAGAGTCCTTTGCAATGAGGGGGCCTTTGAAACACCCACTTGTTGAGAATTTCAAATGTCTTGAAGCCTGGCGCAATTGTACGCTTCAGTCACGCAATATTGCATGTATCTGCCTCTACTACAAGACATTCATATAGTGATTTCTTTATGTCACAGTTCAGTGAAACAGTTGTAGAACAAGTGTTTGTCACGCAGACAGCATGGCTTTAATTCTCACTCAAACCTGAGCATTTTTATCATTGATTTTACTTGCATGTTTATTGATTTTTCGATCACAGTCAAGATTATAATTTTTTCGCACACAACTAACCACGCAGTCACCGATTCCAGCGCGCAGCCCCGGAATTTCCATGAAAGCAGCTCTATAACGCGCTCGCGTTCAATGCATAATTTCGAGGTGAAGCGGGTCAAACACAGAAGTAAATAGAAAGTGAGGCTATGCAATCTGATGCTCGAAATGTATTACGACAGCTATGCCATTGTTACTTCAGCAGAAAAAGTATCTCGGTGTGCTTTCAAATAACACTTGGCGACGTCTTGGCTGTTCTTCAGATACAGCTTAAAATAAATTTAAAATTATATTTTCATCTGTAACAATAAGACTTAGGCGCGGGGCTAGCGATTGCCGCACTTCAGAAATTCTCTAATGCTGCATAGCAGGCAAGTATGTCTGTAAAATTCATCGCTGTCTTTTGCGTCGCCTCTGTGCGCTCATTTTCTCGGCAGTTGAAGACAAGTCAAAAAGTTGATATTTCTCAGAATAATACAAAGAGCATAAACTGTTTACTTCTGGGTGACTGCCTTAGAATTGTTAAACATAGCGTCTTTCACATTCTTAAGAGCAATTGAAACGACGCTGCTACCATGGCGTTTACAGAACACCTTTTCAAGGTTTGATTAAGGTTCCTCAATTCCAGAGACATGTGTAAAGTCGTAAGAAAGGACAAATTAGACTCAATATATCAGCAAAAAAAAATTGTAACGCATGCAAAGGTACAGCTTTCCTGCAAAAAACTGCCACACGTGAGAAGTTGGTGCTCGAAACATCGAACAGAAATAAAGCCATAAATAAGAATACGTTCCAATTTTGTAAAAATAAAGCTACAAAATGATCGCGTCTCTGGCGGGAAGGCCGCTTTGACAAATTGAACCCAGTTCCGCTGCGACGGGATGGCTTTGTTGGAAACAAAGCGTGCACGTTGA
This sequence comes from Rhipicephalus annulatus, assembly GCA_013436015.1. Classification (NCBI taxonomy): domain Eukaryota; kingdom Metazoa; phylum Arthropoda; class Arachnida; order Ixodida; family Ixodidae; genus Rhipicephalus; species Rhipicephalus annulatus. The sequence goes on from WOVY01006445.1 coordinate 25,526, forward strand.
AAACGAAGACCGTGCCTCCATTAGGAGCAGGGCGACCGGAAGCGTGCACTCGGGACGTGAAGTAAGCCTCTCGTTATGTGCTACCTAACTTTGCCTGTAATAGCTGACGGGTTAAAACTGAATAGAAGAACTCGAAAGCAAGACACACGCTGCGTCGTAGTAACGACGTCATTACAACATTGACATAGCTTTTGCGTCTATATCTGTGTCATGGGATCCAGGGCGTCACGCACTCACCTGTTGTAAAACTGGTCGGGTGCCTCGGTATAGTGAATCCACTGTATGCACACCAGTAGAGTGCATAAAATGTTTGTTGCTATTAGAAGTTGCAAATCACAGGTGCTTGCTTGTGTGGGTCGGCTATATAAGCCTATTCATATACTGAGACACTTTTGCTAGTGTATTTATTAATGTTATTTTTGCCCTCCTATCATAGTTAATTTGTTGTAGTGAAGTTTTTAGGCATCGTACTGGTTTGAGCACGCAGCATCGATCGCGAAACGTCTACAAGTGTCACGGAGAGAAAAAAGATAAATAGGCCGCAGGTAGGAACTTGGCCATCCTAAATTTGCCTCTCCTGAAAAATCAATGCCGTCGCGCATAATATTATAAATAATATGTACTCTTTGGAGTTAATGCACATATGGCAATATCAATGTGCACAAAATGTTTGCGATGCGCGTTTCAGAGGAATGTGATATCTGTCTGTCTCGGCTCAAGAAGTGTATTAGCCATGTTACAGGCTGAACCCGCATTACACTTTATTAAAATAGTTGCACTCATTACCTGTCAAATAATCTCTCGACAGGTAGTAAGTTCAGAGAGTTGTGTAATTGAAACAATGTTCATCTCTGACCAAACAGCATCAAACGCTGAAATTTAAACGCTGCTAAATTCTTAATTACGCCTGATAAAGTACGATGTACAACCATTTTTCCACACTTCATCAGCCGACATGCCTTATATGTCGAGTAATTTTATAAAAACTTCGCAGACTTGTTTATTTTTGTGGTTAGTAACCAAGGTAACGATGTCATACCATCTAATTAAGAAAGTGTGCAAAAACCTCAAAAAGCACACGCCAGCTGGTGTTATGAGTAAACGGCAGTGCAGTCGCTTCAATGAAAACTGCTGCTTTTAGTTGCGAATTGCGAGTGATGCTAACAACTGCTGCCATTGCTGATGATAAGTAATGATCGCTCTTGCTAGTGTACTTGACTAATATTTGTTACAAGGCTAGCACATCAAACTAAAGAATAACACCGAACTTCTCAAATAGGTTTTCTGGCTTTAAATTATTCACTTTCCTGATTAAACCTTGCTTACATTGCACTAAGCCGAGGAAAAAGAAATGCAAATAGCTACGAGCAATGCGAATATAACATAAATATGAAGCTTCATATATACAATGGTGTCACTTATTCAACGCGTGTTTCTGGTAGAAAATAAAACCTCCAAAATATCTCCCCGATTGCCGTTTCCTCCATGCCATAAAGGCTTTTACGCAAAACAGCAACATTTTTGAGGAAGCTCGTTCTTTGATGCGCAGTGGAACAGCTTTCAAGTCCTCAACGCAAATAAATTTGCAGTCAAGTTCCTTGTTGCGCAAATTCTCGCTGAAGTAGTGGAGTGTAGCAAAACGTAAAGAATACAGTCCGCTTTATTTACGATGATATGATAACATGCAAAACTAAAAGGCACTGGTCACTTGAAGCCAGCACTCGTAGCGTTTCTATAGGAAAAACAAAGTGGCACGTTTATTATGCACCAAAATACACCGAAATAAGGTAAGCCATGCTAAGCTGGATAGGCACGTTTTGCTGATGCTGTACTGATTACAATGTTTAATTATGCCGCTTGTGTACCAAGCACCTCTGGATGCTCGCGCAATAATCGTCGTCACGTGCTGCCGAGAAGATCCGCGGCAGTTCCAAGCGCCTCCGGATGCTCGGGCGATAATCGTCGTCACGTGCTGCTGAGAGAACCGTGGCAGTTCGAAGCACCATCGGATGCTTGGGCAATACTCGTCGTCACGTGCTGCCTAGAAGATCCGCGGCAGTTCCAAGCGCCTCCAGATGGTCGGGCAATAATCATCGTCACGTGCTGCCGAGCTGATCTGCGGCAGTTCCAAGCACCTCCGGATGCTCGGGCAATAATCGTCGTCACGGGCTGCCGCGAAGAGAATATCTGCGGCAGTTCCAAGCGCCTCCGGATGCTCGTGCGATAATCGTCGTCACGCGCTGCCGAGAAGATCCGCGGCAGTTCCAAGCACCTTCGGATGCTCGGGCGATAATCGTCGTCACGTGCTGCCGAGAAGATCTGCGGCAGTTCCAAGCGCCTCCGGATGCTCGGGCTATAATTGTCGTCACGTGCTGCCGAGAATATCCGCGGCAGTTCTAAGCGCATCCGGATGCTCGGGCGATAATCACGGTCACGTGCTGCCGAGAATATCCGCAGCAGTTCCAAGCGCCTCCGGATGCTCGGGCGATAATCGTCGTCACGTGCTGCCGAGAAGATCCGCGGCATTTCCAAGCGCCTCTAGATGCTCGGGTGATAATTGTCGTCACGTGTGCCGAGAAGATCCGCGGCAGTTCAAAGTGCCTCCGGATGCTCGGGCGATTATTGTCGTCACGTGCTGCCGAGAAGATCCGCAGCAGTTCCAAGCGCCTCCGGATGCTCGGGGCGATAATCGTCGTCACGTGCTGCCGAGAACATCCGCAGCAGTTTCCAAGCGCCTCCGGATGCTCGGGCGATAATCGTCGTCACGTGATGCCGAGAAGATCCGCAGCAGTTCCAAGCACCTTCGGATGCTCGGGCGATAATCGTCGTCACGTGCTGCCGAGAAGATCCGCGGCAGTTCCAAGTGCCTCCGGATGCTCGGGCGATAATTGTCGTCACGTGCTGCCGAGAATATCCGCGGCAGTTCCAAGCGCATCCGGATGCTCGGGTGATAATCGTCGTCACGTGCTGCCGAGAATATCCGCAGCAGTTCCAAGCGCCTTCGGATGCTCGGGCGATAATCGTCGTCACGTGCTGCCGAGAAGATCCGCGGCAGTTCCTAGCGCTGAGGGTGCGAGTGTCAGTGCGCCTGCGCCTCGTGTAGGATCCGCCGCTTTTAGCCATCGGAGACAAAATGTTCCCGAAGCCGTGCGTTCTTGAGAGAGAGAGAGAGAGAAACGAGAAAAAAGGAAGGCAGGGAGGTTAACCAGATGCTAGTACCGGTATGCTACCTACACTGAGGTTGGGGAATACGGGGTTGAGAGACAAAGGAAGAGTTAAAAAATAAATAAGAGAAAAACACCGACACACACGCACACACAAAATCAGTCCACTCAGAGGCGTTCCGACAGGCCAGTAGTTCGCAAGAAGTCCAGTAGCGCTTGCACGGCTTTCTTCTGTGACGAGAGTCATGACGATGGCGCAGTATACTTTCTTCTGACAGCGGCTGGTCATCTAACCTGTTTAGTTTATTGGAAAGCTGTTGTCTTTCCAGTTTGTATTTCGGACAGTCACACAGAATATGTCGATTGGTTTCTTCATCTCCGCAGTGTGCACAGTCGGCGGTGTCGGCCATACCTATGCGGAACGCGTACGCACTGGTAAACGTGACTTTCAACCCTGGTCTTTACAGAGCAGTAGCGTCACCGCGTCGAATTTTTGTTGGAAGCTGCATGCTTAACATTGGATCAAGGGATCGTAATCTTGCATGCGTAAAGAGAGGCTCATTCCAAAGAGCCATAGAGCGTTTGTGAGCGAGCATGCGGAGCCTCCTAGCAGCGTCCGTCCTTGAGAGAGGTATTGACTGGTTGTTGTCTTCCGTATGGGCGGAACGGGCAGCTTGATCAGCTCGTTCGTTACGGATAATTCCACAGTGGCTTGGCAACCACTGAAATATAACGTGGTGCCCTTTCTCTGTTATATAGTGTAGCATTTCTGCTGTTTCAAATACCAACTGCTCGTGTGGACATGGCGTAGATTTGACAGAAGTGACTGCAGTGCCGCCTTGCAGTCGCAGAAAATCGTCCACCGTTGCGTGCTTTGGTCGTTAATGAAACGCAGCGCAGCGCAAAGTTCTGCAAGCTCTGCTGCCGTTGTTGTGTTTGCATGAGCTGTCCTGAATTTGATGGTTGTGGCGTGCGTTGGAATAACGACTGCCGCAGTTGAGCTGTTTGGCAGGACGGAGCCGTTGGTGTAGACGTGGGTGCAGTCTTGGTACTTCTCGTACAGCAGAAGTAAGGCCAGCTGCTTGAGGGCTGGTATTGAGAAATCTCGTTTTTTCTGGATGCCTGGTATTGTCAGGTTGATGACTGGTTGTTTGAGGCACCATGGAGAAACTGAAGGTCTCGCCGGAGGCGTAAGACCAGTTGGTTGAGAATCACCATGTGCAGTTATTGTTCGAAAAAAGGAAGTATGAGGTCTATCCGCTGATAGAGGCTAGATGGTGATGGGGAGTCCGGCCCACATGCCTTATGTGTGTCCTAAAAGCTTCAATTTCAATATGGGTCTGCACGATGTGGTCTTTGGCTATAGCTATAGTCGCCATTGTTGAGGCACCCTGAGGCAGACCTAGACATATTCGAAGCGCCTGTGCCTGAACGCTTTGTATCATGCGTCGACTTGTTTGCTGGCGTTTGATAATGCAGACAGACTGTATCGTAAAAAGCCAAGAAAAGGCACCCTGTACAGTCGTAACATAGCATTAGGCTGCATTCCTCAAGTCTTTACAGCGAGAAACTTGAAAAGATGGCATATGCCTGTCAATCGCTTTTTCAAATACGACACATGAGGGCTCCATGATATTTCTCTGTCGGCTATCACACCCAGAAATTTGTGAGATCGACGATATGGCATATTTTGACCATTAATTGACACTCTGTAATTTGACATGGGTTTGCGCGTAAATGCCAGAAGAGCGCACTTTCCGGAGGAAATTTTCAGGCCTATATTGCGTAGATACAAAGCAGTTGCAGTAGCAGCTCACTGTATTCTCGCTCGTAACTGCAGGCGAGTTACCGCAGATGTCCAGATGCAGATGTCATCAGCGTATGTTGATGGATAAATATTGTTTAGTATGTGCGTATAGAGAGCGATTAGTGTTATATTGAATAGCACGGGGCTCAGTACACCACCCTGAGGGACGCCACGACAAATGAAATGTGCAGACGTGTTCCCGGTCTCTGTACTCACAAAATAGGATCGCATTTGCAGATAACTGCGTATCCACTTAAACATTCGGCCACCCACTCCAATCTCTTCTAGTGGCGGTAAGGACGGCTTCATGTGTAACGTTATCATAGCCTCCTTTGACGTCAAGGAACAGAGAGGCGCAAAGACTCTTATGGCCTTTCTCGTGTTCAACGTACGTGATTAGGTCGATGACGCTATCGATCGATGATCGACCACGTCAAAAGCCAGCCATGTCATTTGGGTAGATCGCATGATACTCCAAGTACCACTCGAGTCGGCCGAGAATCATTCTCTCCATCACTTTACCCACGCAACTAGCCAATGCGATCGGGCGATAGGAGGAGAGTTCCAATGGTGATTTGCCAGGTTTTAACAGTGGTACTAGACGACTAGTTTTCCAACTTAAGGGGACAGCGCCCTCTAGCCAACAATCATTATATAGCTGAAGTAGAGCGACTCTCGCGCGCTCACCCAGATGACACAGGGCTCTGTAGGAGATTCCGTCAGGTCCTGGTGCGGAGGTACGTTTGCATGAAGCGAGTGCTGCCTTGAGCTCCTTAATGGTGAACGGGAAGTCCATACATGAATCACGTGGTGGCGGACAACTGCTCGAAAGTGGTGAGCTGCTAAGTGCTGTAGTTTGCCCTGATAATCCGGCACAGAAATCTTCAGCAACGTCCACATCTGGTCGATTTTGGTGAAGGGCTAAGGCCTTGAATGGTGACTTCTGAATGAGGGATGACCGCAAACCTCTAACCGTCCTCCATATCTGCGATAAAGGCTTGCGAGGGTCGAGTGACTCGCAGAAAGTAATCCAGCGTTGGAATTATAGCTTGTCCAACCGACGTTTGATCTTCTTCTGCATACGTCTAGCAGTCCGTAAATTTTCTTTGTCTTTCGTGCGCCGGTACCTTCTTTCAGCACGTCGTCGGAAGGCTCGAAGGCGCACCAGCTCTATGTCGATGTCCATGATCTTACAGGGCATGGGATCGTACACACAGTCTCTTTTACAGTGTTCTTGATGGCCTCTTGTAAATCGGATATGTGTTCTTGGCATTGGTCTTCCATACGAGACTGAAATTTTTTCCAGTCCACTCTTTTAACCATGTCGCGCACTTTAGGAGGCGAAAATGCTCTGATCTTGACGTATGTTGGAATGTGATCACTCCCATGCGTTACTATATCAGTGAACCATTCCGTATGTTTCACTAGGCTTCGCGAAACAAAAGCCAAGTCGAGACAGCTACTGTATGTGGAGCCATGTAAAAATGTAGGACTGCCATCGTTCAGTAACCAAAGTTTGTTGTCGGAGGCAAAAGACACCAAGTTTCTGACCTTCATGTTAGTATTTTGACTTCCCCATAATGTATGATGAGCGTTAAAATCCCCAATGATAACACACGGGTCAGGAGTTAACCCTATGATGTCTCGCAGTATTTTTTGATCGAAACGGCTTGATGGTGATAGGTATGCGCCAACCACAGTGATGTTGAGCCTCCTCTGTTTCACTCTTAAGCATACGTATTGGTTTCCGTCATGAGGTGGTACAGGTTAAAGGATGTAAGTGAGGTCTCGGCGAATATACACCAGAACCTTGCTGCTTCTTGCGTTCTTGAAATTCCTGCGTTACAAAAGCAGCTGGTTTAGCAGGTGATACGACTTCCAGTCCGCTCTGAAGTCGTGACTCTGAAGTCCGCTCTAAAGGCGTGATAACAAGACGTTCGTCTTGCTATCACGCCTTTTTTTCTTAGTACGGCTTTGTACTTTTCAGCTAAAGATATCGCAATGTTTTCATAAATGAATGTTAGTCGTCGGGATGGATATGGACCACGTGTCTACGAGGGTACATTCACTTTGAATGGTGCTTTAGCCTTGAAACATCAAATTATACGTTCAGCAAGCCCTTCTTTATAAATTCACATTAAACTCTAAATTACCTCTAAAAAAGCACGTTTTGAATTTGTGGTATACCGATTCCTGTGACGGAGAGATGAAATGTTTTTTCAATGAATTATTGATCCTATACTTTTTCAAAACAAGTATTACACTTTCTTGCAAGTAATAAGTCTGGCGGGTATTGTTATTTACCTTGTTTGCTAATAGTTCAGCGTTATTATTACCCTGACTATCAACTTCTGAAAGATTTTCTTTTTAGAATTGTATAAATTGTGGTGTTAGGGGCGTTTTACATTGTTTACTCTCATCACATTTGTATTAACCTCATTTCTTGAAGGTGCCCTAGCACCTGCATAGCTACGCCGATACAAAGATTGTGAAGAAACTTTTAGCGGCGAAGCTCTTTATAGCGGCCCCCATTCGTCCCTCGCAGTCATAGTCGTAGTCGTAGTGTGTAACCAGTATTACGCTTTGACCTGCAAGGTGGTGTCGGTGGGATATTTCTCCTGTGCGTTGTTGAAAAATAAAAAAATTCGCAGCGTGCACGTTAACTAAAAGCCTAATTCTTCTGTCTCTCATTCCCCATTAGCAGCCATTGGCATGTTCCAGTAGAAAACGTTAGTAGAAGTAGAAGTGTTAAAAGCCGACTTCTGCTGTCTGTCATTCCAAGTAGCAGCCATTGCTTACCTCCAAGGTAGTGCTTGGTTCGATTTCTCCTGTACGTGAAAAAAACAATAAAAATTTTTGTTCAAAACGCCATTGATTGATGAAGTGACCCAACGAAAGACGCTAGATGTTTTCTGAAAGTAAAACTAAAAGATGCCAGATATTTCTAAAGCAAAACAAAAAGAAAAGACGCCAGCTGCTTAACGAAAGACGCCAGGTGTTTTCTAAAGCAATGGTTTTATATTCAAAACCATATCGATACAGATTTGTAGTTGTCAATGCTCGTTGCCGTCGGTGTGTGCTCGTATGGATAAGGATGCCGAAAGGCGGGCGCGCAGGGCAGCGGCGGCACGCGCTCGCAGACAGGACCCTGATGTGAGAGCACGCGAGGCAGAAGCGCGCCGGGAAGCTGCGCGACGTCGCCGCCAAGATTCTGCTCTACGGGAACAACAAGCCACATCAGCAAGGCTGCGTCGGCAAGATCCTGCTGTACGGAAACAAGAAGCCACATCAGCAAGGCAGCGCCGACAAGATCCCGCCGTACGTGAACAAGAAGCTGCAGCGGCACGTCAGTGTCGGCAATATCCTTCCGTACGGGAACGAAAGGCCGAGGCAGCACATCAACGTCGCGAAGCAGATCTTAAAAACGTTCGACAATGGGAAGCGGTGAGGAAGCGCGCATATCGCCAGGCGAACTAACGGAAGAAATTTTCTCGGTATTACTTCCAGGAGCTTCGCCCAATCTCATCATCAATCACCTCGTAAATATGCCGTCAATTGTTTTCTTTGAAAGAAAACATGCGGGTGATTATAAGTTTGAAACGTTTATTTATTTCTCGTTGCTTATTTTTGAAATAGCCATCAGCTGTATGTTTAGAAGAAGAGGTTAACGATTTGAGTACTCAGTACTCGACTATGGGTGAATTGAAAGCCGTCCGTGGTCACAACGATGCACGCGATAAGCGTAAGACACAATCTACGAGTGGTCTATATAATCTGTGTCATTCACATAGTACTAGCTCGTTACTCGATGCAACAGATGACGCAAAAATGATCCATCGCGTAGTGACCACTTACGCACTACCACGTATCAAAAATATAAAGTGAACTAGTTGAATTATGCTATATTGTTTGTCATTGGTTTTTTGGTATTTAAAATTTCTTGTGAGCCATAAATTCGCCTGCTTGTTACATGGCGTCCCGAATTCGGGAATTTCGGAATAGCAGGAGATCATTTTCTCTTCAAATGCAATTCAGCTAGGCTGGCGCCGACCACATTAGCAGCGGCTACTTATAGCATCTGGCGAGATGTATTCATATGAGTAAATAAAATACTTTCAGTTGCGGCGTAGCTGCGTTTAGCAGTTTGTGCACGTATGTATCTCGGTGAGCTCCGAAATGCAATAAAATCTCCTCTAGTTTTTGTGTTTTACACAAAGTACGTAGACCGCATTGTGCCATAGTTATTGCTTATACTTGGAAGACATATAGGACTGAAAAAAGTTAGGGGACCATAAAGCTTTGCCTTTAAGAGTTGAACGCCCTGGCGACAACTTCTTTTCATGGCGCGTTTCAAACACTTAGTTCGTGAAACCTTTTAAAGTTTGCTAAGCACCCAATATACGTGGCCTTAAAGGAATAGTCGCAGTAGTGTGTGTGCATTATGTTGTGGGGCACCAGCTTTGAAACGTGGAGCCATTATGATAATCACATATTCTGACGCCCGCTGGCAATGGACGCTCATACCACGCAATATTACTGGACTATTTTATGTTGAATTGTGTGGCATGTATACACGACACGTGTTTTTGTGAAGCATGATAGCTACTTTCACTGCATTTCCAAGCACAGTAAGTTAGTTCCACTGTTGTCAAAAGCAGAGGCATGGCCATGTGGTAGAACACCAGCTTGCCACGCAAACAACCTGGGTTTGTTCCCCACTCGGACCCAAACAACCCTGGTTCATTCCCCATTCGGCTTCAACACTGTTTATTTGTTATAATTTGCATCACTCCTGAATTTTTGGTCACGCATAAGTTAATGATTTTTCACTCACAACCAACAATACTGACGCCGACGCCGACACTGACACCAGAATTTCTGCGAAACGAGCTTTTTAGCGCTGTCGCGTTTATATGACTTAACAACACACCTAATCCCAAATGTTGGCATCGCGTCATCCACATTACCTATAGCCTTGGTATGTTGATTTATAGAAGTAGGCACCAGGTATTCCAGTCGGTTAGTTCCATACTCCGTTCTACAAAGCGGAAGTTTGAACTGGCTGCATCTTAGGCGCTCTACATGTATCGCGTGTAGTGAGGTACATGAGCGAAAAAGTTCAATTATTTTTTCGTATATTTCTGTGTTTTTATGTAGGAAGTCTGAGGTTATATAGAAGATCAACTTGATGAATCTCATTTTTGTAAAAGAAACATGATGAGTGGTCAAGCCACCTAAAGTGTTCTATGTGTCGCACAGCTTGCATTGAAGGGCTGTGAGCCTATATAAGTATGCTTTGCTTCTAGGGCCCCAGATTATGAGGCACTAATATAGTTTGAATGTATCAACGAATAATACAGTTAATGTATCAGCCATGTCGGAAACAGATGCGAGATTTTAGAAAGCATCTGATAATAAATGTTATCAGAACATAAGGGTCTACTATAAATGTTAGTATGTGATTTGGTAACATAATAAATTCAGTCTAAAGGTTCTTTGAAAAATACTTCCACAGCTTTCACGATACCCAAATAATATCAAAAGCATCAAAACATGCGCAATCGCTAGTGTCATCAGGTTTGTTCGTGGGTTGAAGTACTATGTATTTAGTTTTAAATATATGTATCTCAGTCTGGTTGAGAGAATACCAAGCCAGTAGTTCTTGCAAACAATGACTTCCCACCGTTTCCAAGTCAGCTAAATTATTGTCAGAGCAACATAAACTGACATCGTTGGCGTAGAGGACCACTTCAAGAATAATCGATATTCACGATACCATTATTATAAATGATAAGAAGTAGGGGACGCCAAAAGACCCGTGGAGCACGCTGCACTTTATTTCTATCAACTCTGAGCATACGCTGTTATGGCTTACAAGTTTAAATTAACCTAGTTATGTAATTGAGGTGTTGGTAATACTTAACTAGTAATATTGTATTGCGTAAAAACTGAGACGAGCACAAGGGAAGGGACGCTCACCTTTTGCCCCTTTCCTTGTCCTGTGTCTCAGTTTTTACGCGATACGATATTACTAGTTATAAATTTACCTCACTGCGATGGTTTTCGTCCAGCAGTTCACAATAGAAACTGTATCCGTATGCATATTCACACGTCACAGACAAGGAAAGGTAAATGTGAAAGCGTGAAGGGTCCAGAAATTAGCATGCACGAAGCCAAAAAAAAAACCTTATCTTTTTAGTGCGTATGCATCCATGTTTTGTCAGGTAATTGTCATAATTTTCTCTCGTGCAGTTTTGTCTGCTGCAACCACATTTGTAGCACTTTGTCAGCGGTGCTTTTAGTTCACCTTTTATTTGCACCATTTTATCTTGAAGCGCCTAAAAGTAGAAAAATGCATCTACGTTTTGGAAGCCCGGTGTATACCGTTGGGTGAACTTAACATTGTTTCACGCATTAGGCAGAAAGAAAGGCTGGTCGAATATTTAGAGTTTATCTTTGGCTAACGCCTCGAGTAACACAGACAATGAAAAAGGTGCTGTCGTTTCTATTGTCTTCTTCATCCTCATTAGTCGGGCAATTAGCCAAAATGTTTCTGCATTGTTTTTTTCGTAGCTTTCGAATATATCTTGGCGAAGCAGCATGCATGCAGTATTTCGAATATGCGTCACCCTTTTCACGCTCCTTCGATATTCATGGTGCATATTTTCCTAACTTGTTATAGATTTCATTAAAAACTATTATTACTGTTTCGCAAAAGATATATACAATGAGAAACATATGAGAAGCGTCCGTTTATAGTAAATGTTTTCTTTTTTCAAATACTCTGTGTAGAAAACGTTCAACAAAACAACTCCCACCTCAAAGGGGTCATGTTTGTTCCGAGCATATACAGGATTGCACCCACGCTGTCAAGGCTTAGCCAAAGGAGATCGCATATTCAATAGGGCTTAATGAAAGTCAGCGCGAGTTAACATCTCACAAAACCACACTTTATGCAGGAACTTGCACAAACCTTGGTTTTAGTATGCACATAAACCCACTCTAAAAACCACAACGACTGTGAATATACCATGCTTGAGTATGCAAAAGGAATGATTAGGAATTATAAGCATGGATTTCTCATGCGTAGAAATTCCGTCTCCCTGTGCAGCGACTGTTTGTATATGCCACAAACAATCTATGACGTGACGAGTTCGTTCCCGTAGCAGGCGTCTTCGACGGAGGACTGATGGTCTCAGGAGATTACCCGAAACGTGTATAGCGACAGCGGTCTTTGTTGAGCCCGGTCAGTTTTCTCCCTCCATGCTGTGAGCCTGTGTCCCACAAGGCTCAATTAGCGGCCACGTGTGAGCAAAATTGTGCCATCTTTGTGTGTTAACGGTAATGTTGGGTGAACGACCACAGTACGCGTACACTCTGATAAGGGATCTACGTGGTTAGCTCTCCGCCCATTGTATAGTGGTGAGTGCGTACTCTGTGAAATGCACTACGTTCATTTTTAACGGGCAAAAATAGTGAAACTTGACAGTGTGCGGAATCGTCTCGGAATGTGAAACAGTTTTGTTATTTATATAATAAAATGAACATTATATATTTTACGCACATTCCCATCAGTCATTGGTGTATTCAGCATATCTAAATGTGTCTTTGTCATTCGGGCCCAAAAATGCTACAGCCCAGGGCACACACATCAATGGCAACAGAGTCCGCTGTCTTACGTGCAGTGAGTATATACGTTGCGCATCCCCAACCCATTTGATCGGTGGTTTTTTGTAATTCCAAAAATTTATTAATATTCTGAAAAGGACGTTACAATGCAGTGTGCAAAAAGTAGATAACAAATAAAATAATCAATTCTTCAAGTTTTGTCGACAGCACAAGGTGTCGATTGGTTCCTAGGACGTTGTTTTCAGCTGCCAACAGCCTCACCGATGACCACAACCGGTCCAAATCCGATCTTGCTAAGGGAGTTCGAATACATATGCGTTATGGTGCAACATGTCTTGTGGTGTAACATGCAATACATACGTCTTGTGGTTTCACTATGCAACATTTCTCCCTCGTTTCTTCAAATTAATTTATGTGCACATATTTTGAAATGTCATATCCATGACCGAAATACGTCAGCAAAGCCGTAATGAACCCCGGGAGCTACACTTACGCGATAAAACAGAAAAAAAGAGATTTCGCCCCCCCCCTCTTACGACGACCTTAATGACATGCTTTGGCCCCAAATAACACAAACATGAAGCAAAGAACACATATATCCTTTATATGTGTTTGTGTTATTTGCGGCCACAGCAAGTCATTAGGCAAGTGCTAACTATAGGGCAACAATCAACATTGTGACGATGACCTCGTTCACGAAAAAATAAGGTTTTTTTTTTGAATTTCGATAGTACGGTCTTGTTGATGTAACTTAAGCATGGAGTGTAAAACAGGGCATATTGTCTGTGTTGTAATTGACCGTGGGATCATTTTCTGATTGTTTGAATCGTTCGGGGCACCGAAATCCACGTCGCTCACGTGCCTACGCGCAAGCTCATGCAACCTGTGACGACCATAAAGAAAAAAACTCTGAAGGGAGAATAATACTGGCATCGTATACGAAACTCATAAAGCTGAATGTAAGCAAGTCAACGTCCGTGAATCTGGTGACATTAGAAAAATAATCAGGCATCACGGCTATCACGTAAAAACCGGACAGATGGCAATAAATGCGCTGAAAGAGCACGCAGCGCCCACAAGCAGTGACACCTACTGAGATAGCGCGAAGGTATTTATAAAATAAAAGATAAAAAAACGAGGCTTCATCTCGAATCTCTTCACATTTAGACAACCGAGAACACGCTGAACATGGGAGTTTTTGACATGGTTTAGACGCCCACCGAAAACCACAGCTCGGCTAGTGATTGACAGAAAATTTATTTATGTTATCCTGCATATAAGCAATTTATTAGGTCAACTCCTGTTCTGGGACCCGACGGCCACGCTATTAACGCTCGTAATGCAAGAGATGGCTTGCTTGTACCGTGCTTACGCACACACTATGAACTGGAGTCACTGAAATATAACCTCCTATATATTCAATGAAAAAAATGAATATTTACTGGAAGCTCTGCCTAATACGTTAAGTGAGACATTTCTGAATTACTATTGTTTTTACATTTCAATTATTCGCATAAACTTTTGCTTTATTTTTCTGTGTATTGCCGTGTATGATAAACTACCGTATTTTTGCGGGCATTTTAAACTACCACACTCGTGAGCCAAATGTTAGAGCGCAACACGTGGCCTCGACTTCGCAGTATACTTAAAGATCAGCTAAAAGTACTTTCTGTTCTCGCGTCCACTGGCGTTACAGGCTAAAAAATGGTAGATCCCACATGCAGTAGCATTCGATGATATGCGAAGCACAAATAAGGTAGGCTGTTATGTCACTTGAAAATCAGCACAACGTTACATGGCGGACGTTAATAAGGCGAACGTTAATTATGCCGAACATGACTTCCATACCATGATAATCATGTTTGCGCCTGGTATTTGTGTTCATCGTCTATTCACATCCCGTAATACCAAACTTGGTATATGTGATGCTAGCAAAACAACATGGGAGCAAGTTGTGAGCATAGCATGTAATCATTTTAGGGGCGAAACTTCTTATACGGCACCCGTTCGTCCCTCGTAGCCGTTGTAGTATGTAACAAGTATAACATTTTGACCTCCAAGGGGTTGCCGGTGACAGTTTTCTTCTGTGCGTTGTTGAACAATAAACAATAGTGCTCAATGTACATGCCAATGGCTGCTAATGGCAAACGAGAGACAGGAGAATTCGGCTTTGAGTAAACGTGCACGCTGCTATCCCCATTAGAAGCCATTGGCATGTACATTAAGCACTATCTGACAAGAAAAGGTTGATACATTAAACTCGCTAAGTGTAACCTCCTTAAATTTAGAAAGGTTTAGCGAGCGTTGAGCCGCAGTGCCATGAATGCAATGAATAGTGTATACCATGAATGAACTCGAGGTGGTTAAAGGTGGGAAGTAGATACGAAGCGCAAGCCGTAAGAAAGTAAAAGCCGAATGCTCCTGGTTCTCATTTCCCATTAGAAGCCATTGGCATATACATGGAGCACTATCTGACAGGAAAAGTTTGCTACGTTATACTCGCTGGGCGTAACCTCCTAGGTTTCAGAAAGGTTTAGCGAGCAATGGGTCGCAGTACCATGAATACAGTGAACTAGTATATACCATGCTATCAAGGTGGTTAAAGATGGGAAGTAGACCCGAAGCGCAAGCCATAAAAAAGTGGTGCGTGCGCCACCTCTAGTTTAGTCCTTAGAATTTCCACTGAATGGCGGTGCTTCTATATGGGGAATATATGATAAAAGATGCGAGATGATGGGACTTGGAGTGTTGAAAAGATGGACGAACGGACACACAGACAATTGCATGGATAAACGCATGAACGGATGCATGGGTGGATGCATGGACGAATGCAGGGACGGACGCACGAACAGACGCATGCACGGACGGGCAGATGGACGCATGGACGGTCATACAGACGGACGCATGGATGGACGGAAGCAAGAACGAATGGACGGATGAATGCTTCGCCCCACTCTCTATCATTCACTCTGTCAATATGCTGCCAATTTTTTTGCATGACTTATGCATATCATGATTACCGTATTTGGACATGTCATTTACCTTCGTTGTCCATTCACGTCCCGTAATACCAAATTCGGTATATATGAAACTAGCGAAACGACCACGGGCGCACCGTGAGGTGGGCGTGTAGTCAGGACTCAGATGATATGCATCTCATGATTTCGATGTTAGGGCCTCTCACCCACGTTCGCCGCGCAGTCTTGTCATACCATACCAGTCTTGCAATATGTCATGTGAACAAAACCACTGGAATAGCAGCAAGAACATGACATCTCATGCGTCACATTTATGACATACACGTCAATCTTTTGATGTGACTGGTCACCTAGGCTCCTGGTACAGTCATGTTATGCGATATCAATTTTGGTATAGATGCGATTATCAAAATGCCCAGAAGAGCTTTACATTCTACGCGAGAAAATCTGTGAAAAGGATTCTGCGGGCGCTGCGTGAGACATGAACACTAGGTGGCAGTAATATTGAAAAAAGAAAAAAGACTAAAGGACGGCCACGGATTTAGTGAGCGCGCGGCAACTGCGTGATCTCTAGGATGCCATAATTTGCAGTATGCGAGGTGGCGGATAGATACAACCATCGTATCATTTTTGCAGATCACAGCAAGCACTCGCATTTTTGCGCTTAGCGTTGCATAGTGAGCGCAGCGTAATTATCGCTACGTTTATTGTAATTACTTATGTAATACATATTCTAGCACCAGAGAAGCATTTCCTAAGTACAACATTATTAGAATTGACAACCTTTATACTTTTCGTTTATTACATACTGTGCGATATGCTTCTGAATCCCTCAAGAACTATATAAAACAGTTGGCATCGTTAGAACGTCGTAGAATTAATGTGAACACAAGGAACCCTGAGACATGGTCAGTTCCATATTTCAGGACGCACTACAAACATCAATCGTTGGCATATAACCTACCATCTGCTTTAAATAAATATAAAGACATTGACACGGTCAGTAAAAAAGACTTCCGCTTATATTTCGTTCACTTGTAATATCACATACTGTGACTTTCTGTGTAATTGAATTGTGCGTAACTTATGTTGTTTCTTCAACACAGTCTTCTGCTTACATGAATTTCTTGCTGTGTTATATGGCCAGTGTTTTCTTTTTATTTTGTCCCGAATAGCTAGTATTGCCACATTGGTACGGTGTTATTATTCTGTGTTAATATTATTTATGTTTATTACTTATGCTATAGCCGTATTTTATTGTATATAGCAGTTATTTATTTATTTTTTCTAGCACTTTTTATGCACATGTATTTATTTTCACTTTTTCTTCCTGCAATCTTCATGCTGGAAATCCCTGTAAATCGCTGTATATGTACATACGATATGGTATTCTGTTTTACTTGTTGGTTTTTTCGTCTGCTTGCTGTTACTGCCCTGTATAGTCTGGTCGTTGGGTCTCGTCAAGCTACTTATGTAGCTTTTAACCCAACGCAACCATCCAGTATCCAGTATGTATAAACTGGTAAATAAAATTGAATTGAATTGAATATATAGGACAAAGATACTCACCACCGATATTGACTTTTTGAGATTGTGCCTCAAATACGCTCGTTGTTTCTTCTTTGAGCGCCGAAATCAGATCAATATGGGTGGGCACGCTGCAAATGTGGTTGGATGTTTGGCAGTTTTGGGTAACACAGGTAGAAAAGTCAACCAACCAACAGATATACCAAAGTTTTTGCGTCGAAGTATCCTAAGGAAGATTATCGTTTTTAATTTTTAAATGTGTTTAATGTCATGAGGCATGAGTCACGTAAAGCCATCTCCCATGTCATTCCTCCCTGCTTAGCACAACAGCCAAGAGCCGGAGGAATGCTCTTGTCTGGCGAGACAAGAGCCGGACGAATGCTGTTGCTGCGCGCTACAATTATTTATAACTCAACTCCTACTGAATGTATTCTCAAAATTTAGCGGTGGTCAATTTGTGAGGTAATAAGCTTCTTCAGTGAAAACTACACTTGGCTGCTTGGAAAGTTCTTGCAGGCCCTTTTAAAATCTCCAGTGTGTCTGTCTGTCGTCCTCAAAATAAACCATACACCCACTGTCGCGGAACACCAGCCTTCGATTGATGAAGGGCCGCCAGAAATACGGAGCCGTCTTACAAGCAAATGAATCTCTTTAATGGCGACAAATGAACGCTACTCTCTATGATGATGTTACGGGTGCACGCACTTTTTGGCACAAGAACAGAGGAGACAGCAGCCCGCAATCCCTACTTCTTCGTCATCGTCTGCTGCTTTTCGATTCTCATGGTTGTGCACAAGTTTATGCAATCATCGCTATAAAATACGAATTGAACAGTTAAAAAAATGTTCTCTGCGTTTCTTTCAACGCGAGAACTAAAGAGGTCATTCTTATCGTTAGATTCAAAAAGAGAACAGGAACCACGCAGTGGCTTTCTCGTTTGCAGAAATATATTCAATGCGATTAGTCATACTTTCCTGTCGTACTTCGTAAAAACTCTGCGAGACACTGCGCCACGAATAAAACGAATCTCTCCCAACCTCTCCTCTCTTTGAAGGCCATCCACAGAACATGTCTCTCGAAGTACACTTCATAGCAGCGACCGAGTCTTCAATGAGAAAAGAAGTAGGTTGATTTCTACGAAGTTTCAAAAACAGTGCCATATTTCCCACAAACGCATTTTACCCCGGAATATTGCGGGTTGGCTTCGACTTTTATGAATACATGTCATATAAATGCGCGTCTTTTCGTGCAAGCTAGCTGACATTTCCTTCCATAGTCATGCAGCGCTTTCCACCTAGCGCCGCACCTACTTTGCGATAACTCCCAAATGCCTGGCTAACCTCCCTGTCCTTCTTTCATTCCTCCTCCTCCTCCCAAATGCCACACTAGTATAGAAAATTTTGTTACGGGTGAATTCATCGTCTCGTTGCCTACCACACTGAAAAATGGGTATCTACTGAACGTTTTCTCTTGTTGTTTTTTGTTGTATGTATGTGCAACAATATTTCTAGTGCATATGAATTTCTGATTCCAAATATATACATGGTACCGGTATCCATTAATTGCGGTAATAACGTCATACCCCTAGACATATAGAACATTTATTTGATAGAGCCAGCAGGGCAACTGCAATGGCTGGAATGTCTTGATTGGTGAGTGATGAGTCGAAATGAAGAAGGAAATGGACATGAGCCGGGCGTGTAGCGCGTAGACGGGGTCTCCACCGGTCATTCACGCTAACTGATTGGATTCCCAGAGAAGGCAAGGACATGAGGCGGAGATATAGACATAGGTGGGCAGATGAGATTAGGAAGTTTGCGGCTAGAAAGTGGCAGCAGCAAGAACAGGGCCGCATTCCCTGGCGGTACAGGTCAGAGGCCTACGTCCTGCAGTGGACGTAGTTAGGCTTTTGCTGCTGCTGCTTTGCATCGTTTTAGCAGATCGCAGGAAGCACTTGCATTTTCGCTCATGGCGTTGCTGCTACTTGCTGCTGTTGCTTGCTGCTGTTGCTTGCTGCTGCTTGCTGCTTGCTTCTGCTTGCTTCTGCTTGCTGCTGCTGGCTGCTGCTGGCTGCTGCTGCTGCTTTTGCTTGCTGCTGCTGTGATGATGATGATGAGTGAATCAGGGTATGTAAAATTTTGATTAGCCTATCGGTGCTAGACGAAGCTTTGTTAGCACTTGCGTAGCCAGAAATTGTTTTTTGGACAAGGAGAGGGTTGTTCAGCCATACTTCATGTATGTTCATGAATGTGTTGTGTGTTTGAACTCCCCATCTAATATACTAAAAACATCGCATTTACCTATCTTAGCAGTGCATCGTTATGGGGTATTTCGAATATCAGGGCATATGTACACGTCGGTAGCAAAATGTTTGAGAACATCATAGAACATCATAGTTTACGTCAGTTGTGATGCTAAATAAATCGATGTGTCACGTGTTCAACGTAATTAAAAATTATTGCACCTACTTCTTCATATTGAAACCCTCCTTGTGTCGTTTTTATGACCTTCTAAAAGACTGAATGATTGAAATACCAACCTCATAAGACATTGTCGACGGGTTCATGCTTATCATATTAATGACCAAACTGTGATGCATGACAATGTCTTAGAGAGAAAAAAAGGGTAGTGAAATATTTTGTCTCACCATACGAAGTCTTTTAATATCCCCCGCATCCGATATGAATATTGTATGTTGTATCTGCACATAACGTTCAGAAAATTACGC
>WOVY01006446.1:0-26451 GCA_013436015.1 Rhipicephalus annulatus
CGCCTGCCACGCGGGAGACCCGGGTTTGATTCCCGGCCGACGCATCGTTTATTTTAGAAAAGTTCCTGCGTGCTATTCCGCAATATTGCATGTCATGAATGCAGGAGTAAGCAAATGGCATTGGTGGTTAAGTAGTAGAATACTCACCTGCTGCGCGGTTGACCCGGGTTCGATTCCCGGCCGACGCATTGTTATTTTTATAAAAGCTCATGCATGCTGTTTCGCTATATAAGCATGCCATGAATGCAGGAGGCCCTGCCGCGGTGGTCTAGTGGCTAAGGTACTCGGCTGCTGACTCGCAGGGCGCGGGTTTGAATCCCGGCTGCGGCGGCTTGCATTTCTGATGGAGGCGGAAATGTTGAGGCCCGTGTGCTCAGATTTGGGTGCACGTTAAAGAACCCCAGGTGGTCTAAATTTCCGGAGCCCTCCACTACGGCGTCTCTCATAATCATATAGTGGTTTTGGGACGTTAAACCCCACATATCAATCAATCAATCATGAATGCAGGAGTAAACAATTGGCGTCGGTGGTTCAGTGGTAAATTAGTCGCCTGCCACGCGGATGTCCCGGGTTCAATTTCCGGCCGACACATCGTTTATTTTAGAAACGTTCCTGCGTGCCATTCCGCAGTATTGCACGCCATGAATGCAGGAGCCAGCATACAGCGTCGATGGTTCAGTGGTAGAATACTCGCCTGCCACGCGGGTGACCCGGGTTCGATTCCCGGCTGACGTATTGTTATTTTTAGAAAAGCTCACACGAATTGTTACGCCATATTGCAAGTCATGAATGCCGTAGTGCGCAAATGGCGTTGGTAGTTCAGTGGTGGAATGCTCTCCTGCCACGCGGCTGACCCAGTTTCGATTCCCGGCCGACACATCGTTTATTTTAAAAACGTTCTTGCGTGCCTTTCCGCAATATTGCATGTCATGAATGCAGGAGTAAGCAAATGGCGTCAGTGGTTCAGTGGTGGAATACTCGCCTGCCACGCGGGTGACCCAAGTTCGATTCCCGGCTGACGCATCGTATATTTTAGAAAAGTTCCTGCGTGCTATTCCGCAATATTGCTTGTCATGAATGCAGGAGCAAGCAAATGGCGTCAGTAGTTCCATGGTAGAATACACGCCTGCCACGCGGGTGACCCGGGTTCAATTCCCGGCTGACGCTATAATACTTTTTCTCACACGTAATATTGCGCCATAAAGCATGTCATGAATGCCGGAGTGCGCAAATGGCGTCGGTGGTTCAGTGGTGGAATACTAACCTGCCACGCGGCTGACCCGGGTACGATTCCCTGCCGACACAACGTTTATTTTAAAAACGTTCTTGCGTGCCTTTCCGCAATATTGCATGTCATGAATGCAGGAGTAAGCAAATGGCATCGGAGGTTCAAAGGTAGAATACTCGCCTGCCACGCGGTTGACCTGGACTCGATTTCAGGCCGACGCTTCGCTATTTTTAGAAAATCTCACGCGTGCTGTTATGTTATATATGCATGCCATGAATGCAGGAGCAAGCAAATGGCGTCGGTGCTTCAGTGGTAGAATACTCGCCTGCCACGCGGGTGACCCAGGTTCGATTCCCGGCCGACGCATTGTTATATTTAGAAAAGCTCACGCATGCTGTTACACAATATTCAATGTCATGAATGCAGGAGTAAGCAAATTGCGTCGGTGGTTCAGTGGTAGAATACTCGCCTGCCATGCGGGAGACCCGGGTTCGATTCCCGGCCGACGCATTGTTTAATTTAGAAAAGTTCCTGCGTGCTATTCCGCAACATTGCAGCCATGAATGCAGGAGCCAGCATACAGCGTCGGTGGTTCAGTGGTAGAATACTCGCCTGCCACGCTGGTTACCCAGGTTCGATTCCCAGCCGACGCATTGCTATATTTAAAAATGTTCCTGCGTGCTATTCCGCAATATTGCATGTCGAAATTGCAGGAGTAAGCAAATGGCGTTGGTGGTTCAGTGTTAGAATACTCGCCTGCCACGCGTTTTACCCGATTCGATTCCCGGCTGACGCATGGTTATTTTTAGAAAAACTCACGCCTGCTGTTACGCTAATATGCATGCCATGAATGCAGGATAAAGCAAATGGCGTCGGTGGTTCAGTGGTAGAGTGCTCGCCTGCCACACGAGTGACCCGGGTTCGATTCCCGGCCGACGCATCGTTATATAAAGAAAAGCTTACGCATGCTGTTACACAATATTTAATGCCATGAATGCAGGAGTAAGCAAATGGCGTCGGTAGTTCAGTGGTGGAATACTCGCCTGCTGCGCGGGTGACCCGGATTCGATTCCCGGCCGACGCATTGTTATTTTTAGAAAAGCTCAAGCATGCTGTTACGCTATATATGCATGCCATGAATGCAGGAGCAAGCAGATGGCGTTGGTGGTTCAGTGATAGAATACTCGCCTGCCACGCGGCTGACCCGGGATCGATTCCCGGCTGACGCATTGTTGTTTTTTAGAAAAGCTCACACGTAATATTGCGTCATACTGCATCTCACGAATGCAGTAGTGCGCAAATGGCGTCAAGATTTCAGTGGTGGAATACTTTCCTGCCACGCGGCTTACACGGGTACGATTTCCGGCCGACACATCGTTTATTTTAAAAACGTTCTTGCGTGCCATTTCGCAATATTGCATGTCATGAATGCCGCAGTAAGCAAACGGCGTCAGTGGTTCAGTGGTGGAATACTCGCCTGCCACGCGGGAGAACCGGGTTCGATTCCCAGCCGACGCATTGTTTATTTTAGAAAAGTTCCTGCGTGCTATTCCGCAATATTGCATGTCATGAATGCAGGAGGAAGCAAATGGCGTTGGTGGTTCAGTGGTAGAATAGTCACCTGCTGCGCGGGTGACCCGGATTCGATTCCCGGCTGACGCATTGTTATTTTTAGAAAAGCTCAAGCATGCTGTTACGCTATATATGCAGGCCATGAATGCAGGAGCAAGCAGATGGCGTTGGTGGTTCAGTGATAGAATACTCACCTGCCACGCTGCTGACCCAGGTTCAATTCCTCGCCGACACAACGTTTATTTTAAAAACGTTCTTGCGTGCCTTTCCGCAATATTGCATGTCTTGAATGCAGGAGTAAGCAAATGGCATCGCAGTATCAGTGATAGAATGCTCGCCTGCCACGCGGTTGACCTGGGCTCGATTCCGGGCCGACGCTGCGCTATTTTTAGCAAATCTCACGCGTGCTGTTACGCTATATATGCATGCCACGAATGCAGGAGCAAGCAAATGGCGTCGGTGCTTCAGTGGTATAATACTCGCCTGCCACGGGGGTGACCCAGGTTCGATTCCCAGCCGACGCATTGTTATATTTAGAAAAGTTCCTGCATGCTATTCCGCAATATTGCATGTCAAGATTGCAGCAGTAAGCAAATGGCGTTGGTGGTTCAGTGGTAGAATACTCGCCTGCCACGCGTTCAACCCGATTCGAATTCCGGCCGACGCATGGTTATTTTTAGAAAAACTCGCGCGTGCTGTTACGCTATATATGCATGCCATGAATGCAGGAGAAAGCAAATGACGTCAGTGGTTCAGTGGTAGAATACTCGCCTGCCTCGCGGGGACCCGGGTTCGATTACCGGCCGACGCATTGTTATTTTTAGAAAAGCTCAAGCATGCTGTTAGGCTATATATGCATGCCATGAATGCAGGAGCAAGCAGATGGCGTTGGTGGTTCAGTGATAGAATACTCGCCTGCCACGCGGCTGACCCGGGTTCGATTCCCAGCTGACACATCGTTTATTTTAAAAACGTTCTTGCGTCCCTTTCCGCCATATTGCATGTCATGAATGAAGGAGTAAGGAAATTATTGCACGCCATGAATGCAGGAGCCAGCATACAGCGTCGGTGGTTCAGTGGTAGAATACTCGCCTGCCACGCGGGTGACCCGGGTTCGATTCCCGGCCGACGCATCGTTATATTTAGAAAAGCTCACGCATGCTGTTACACAATATTTAATGCCATGAATGCAGGAGTAAGCAAATGGCGTCGGTGGTTCAGTGGTGGAATACTCGCCTGCCACGCGGGAGACGCGGGTTCGATTCCCGGCCGACGCATCGTTTATTTTAGAAAAGTTCCTGCGTGCTATTCCGCAATATTGCATGTCATGAATGCAGGAGTAAGCAAATGGCAATGGTGGTTAAGTAGTAGAATACTCACCTGCTGCGCGGGTGACCCGGGTTCGATTCCCGGCCGACGCATTGTTATTTTTAGAAAAGCTCATGCATGCTGCTTCGCTATATAAGCATGTCATGAATGCAGGAGCAAGCAGATGGCGTTGGTGGTTCAGTGGTAAAATACTCGCCTGCCATGCGGGTGACCCGGGTTCAATTCTTGGCCGACGCATAGATGTTTTTAGAAAAGCTCACACGTGCTGTTACGCAACATTGCATGTAGTGAATGCAGGAGTAAGCAATTTTTTTTTTTTTTAATTGGCGCTAGTATGCCCTACGGCATCAGTTAAATAAAAAGGAGAAGTTTTGTTTCCTGTATGAAGGCCAGGAGTTGTCGATGCAGTGGACCGTGCGTCCAGCGCGTCAAGTCAGGTGGTCGGCCGGGGTGGTGGTGAAGGCCGCGTAGGTGGCGAGTGCGAGCCTGGTGAAGGCCCGGGCAGGTTCCCAATAGGTGATCAAGCGTTGCCTCTGTGGCTGGGGCAACGCAGAATGGGCACGTCGTTGGGGGAGGCTGTGCACCAGATGTCCATGTAGCCCGGATTGCAGGAGTCAAGGCGGCGCCCACACGAATCCTCCTGAGCGCAACCTCCTCTCGGCGAGTTAAGCCGCCGGGAAGGTCGGATCCACGCGGAGGAATGAGAGCACGCGTGGAGCGCCGGAGGGTTTCTTTGTGCACGAGCAAGCTGTCCTTCGGGGACAAACGAAGTAGAGGCAGCGGGTGTTGAACAGTCGCTGGATGGCAAGCGGCATCTGCTTCCACTTGAGCCGGTGCAGACCGGCGGGTCCACAGAACGCGGACAGGACAGGCACATGAGTGAATCAGTCGGTGTATATCGGAGGCTATATCGATGGAGCTGGTCACTTTTCGCAGCTCTCGAACTGCCTGCGTGGAGTCCGTATATACAAGCAATTTATCGTGTGACAAAGAATCCATTTTGGATATCATAACTGTTAACCCGTCCCGTATAGCAGTGAGCTCCGCTAATACGGATGGGAACGGTGCCTCTGTTACGTAAGAGCAGATATGTTGGATTTCAGGTTGCGCGGGGCATACGAGACTGGTGTGCAGAACGCAATTATCGATAGCTGCGTCTACGTATACCGCTAGTGAGTTCTCGGTGGTAGTGACGATGCCCTCCTGCGCCGCTTGTCGGGTGGATTGTCGCAGGCGGGTCAGTGGTCGGTTGTCACTGGCCTGTGCCTTGAGCCATGGTGGAACTTCTGCCACGGGTGCGTCAGGCTGTGGCAGCGTTGAATCATAGTAGTGAGCTAGAGCTGCCGCCGCAGGAACAGCTTGACTCTTTAGGTAGCGAGCGACTCGACGCTGGTGTACAATTTCGTCGATGGTGTTGAGCTGCGCTTCCGCCTGGAGGGTCGTGATAGGTGTCATACGGGGAAGGCATGTAATCGCCCTCATGGAATCTCGGTTGGCGGTTTCGAGCAAGTCCCAGTCTCTCAAAGTCAGTCGTTGAAACTGAGCTTGATAAACGAGCCGAGGTTGTAGGATTGATCGCACCAAGATACGGGCCATTCGAGAACAGGCACCCCCCGTCTTTTGAGAGATGCGACGAATGAGATGGAGGGTATTAGCACTCTTCCGGCGAGCAGAGCGAACCCACGCATTCGCAGAGCCAGATGCGTCCAGTTCGACCCCGAGCACACGTATAGTGGATACAGGGGTGAGGGTATGGCCATTTAGGCTCAAACATATCGGCGTCTGCAGGAGGCGACGGCGACCTCGTCTGTTGGTGATAGACATGAATGCAGTCTTCGTGGCAGATAGTGTCAGTCCTATGCGCGCACACCAGTCCGACGCCTTGTCGAGAGCACTCTGGAGTGCCTCCTGCTGGCGTTGAAGGTCTGGATGTAGTGTCCACACAGTCAAATCATCGGCATACAGGAGGAAGAAGGCATCTGGAATGCGTGCTAGTTGCCACGCGAGGGGCAACAGGGCAATATTGAAGAGTATCGGGGCTAGAACCGAGCCCTGCGGTACACCCCGCTTCATTACAAAGTGTCCGGTTCGTTCCTTGCCTACTCTGATGCAGAAGGTACGGTGTGCCAGAAAAGACTCCACAAAGTCGCAGACGCGAGGCGGAAGTTGAAGCCATTGCATTATGTGATTGATCGCAGAGTGGCTGACGTTGTCGTAGGCCTTATGAACGTCCATGGCGAGAAGGGTTCGAATGCTGCTTGATCTTCTTCCCACAAGCACCATGGACGTCAAATGATCTAGGCCATCTTCCGTGCCCAGGTGCGGTCGAAAGCCAATCTGGGCCGGATGGTACCAGGCGTGCTTTTCCAGCCACCAGGAGATGCGCGACGCCAACATGCGTTCAAGAAGCTTGCACAACGTACACGTTAGAGCAATCGGCCGAAGATTAGAGAGGCTGTTCGGGTGCTTTCCCGGCTTAGGTATCGGCACAACTTCGGCATGCTTCCACGATTCAGGCAGCCCTCCGGTCGTCCAGACTGCGTTAAGCGTGTCCAGCAGCCACTGCAGTGCAGGGCCATCCATGTTCTTGAACACTTCATAGGAGATCCCATCTGGTCCTGGTGCCTTGCGTACTTTTGCCTGGTCAATTGCTGCCTGGAGCTCCGCCATCGTGTATGGCGCTTGCATGCCTTCGATGTCCGACGGACTGGGAGTCACGCCAACCTCCGGAGGCAGGTTACACGGACAGTCGAATTGTGGTGGGGCCAGGTTGTAGGCCGGGAAGAAAGCCTTAACTATTCCTGGAGCGAACTGGCTTGGCGTGCATCCAGAAGACAGACACGCACTGGCCGCTGGGTCCGGCGTACGGGTGCCTAGTTCCATACTCCGGAACGTTCGCCATATTGAGGCGGTTGAAGACGATGGACCGAGTGACGCACACCAGTCCATCCACCGTTCGCGGGCGAGACGCTTCTCGCAGCGACGCGCCGCAGCGGTGAGTCTGTTGAGGTTATCACGAAGCTCAGCGGCTGCCGGATCTCGGTTTAAGGCCAGCTCTGCACGACGGCGTGCTGCCCACAGACGCAGAAGATGTAAATTTGGATGTGGTCGGTTCTCCTCCACCCAGCTTGACTGCGTGGCGGCTTGTACAGCTCTGGTTAACACCTGCAATGGATCAGACGATGTATCAGCAATCGAGTCGTTCAGTTCATTGCGGAATAAGTCCCAGTTGGTTGTGTAGCATCGACGTCGGAGGCGGCGCTGGTTATATGCGGCCAAACCAATTTTCAACGGATGGTGATCACTCCCCCAGCAGTCTGGTTCTAGGTCCCACGAAACGTCACACATGCCCAACCACCACGAGAGATCGGGCGCATAAGGTGGAGCACAGGGATGATCCCACCGACGTGTAGAAGTAGCCGGGGCATTCAGAAGGACAAAGTGCGCGTCTGTAAATGTGTCTAGCACGATGTTGCCTCTAGCACTGGAAGAAGGGTAGCCCCACGACTGATGAGGTGCATTGAAGTCTCCCCCAACTAGTACTGGGCACCCAGGATAGGTTTGGCGCAGGTGAGCCAGCCACCCCAAACGCAGTCGAGGAGCGCTGCCACTATACGGACGCACGTAAACTGAAACCACAATCACGTCAGTACGCGGAAGTCTAACGAGCACTGCCACCACTTCTTGCCACTGGTTACACCACTGCAGCAGGGGAACCTGCGTTTGAGGATATGTAGTCACAACATACACTGCAGCCTTGCCTGGAGGTCCCAACGCATTGGTGCAGCGTCGATCAGGGATGGTTGGGGAATCATACGCAGTGAATCCAGGGATGCGTGGAAGCGAATTCGTTTCTTGTAGAAGCAGGCACCAAGCGGGGAGCTTCCCCAGCGCAAGGCGATAGCGAAGCTCACCAACTTTATTTGCAAGTCCCCGGCAGTTCCACTGCAGGACACAGTGGTGGCGCGTTGCTTTCAAAGGAGTGGTCATTGCGGTGGAAGGTTGGCGAGCACCACCTTTGAAAGCTCTTGCAGTTGCCGGGCAACAAAGTGGAGGAGCTCTGCCGGAGTCATCTTGACTGGTGCTGACGCGCTTGCGCAGGATAATTCAGGCACAGAAGCAGCGTACGGCACGTCTGTACCGCGCATCGCAGTTGGTCCAGCGGGTCGAGCGAGATGGGTTCTGCGTTGAGCGAGGCGCTTGACTTCCATTTGGAGCTGCTGTATCTGTTGGTCAAGCTTCGCCAGATCGTCTGTACCCGTAACGCTCAATTTAGGCGTATTCGCAGGCTGCTGAACACGTGTTTTGCCCCGCTTGACGGCGTCGCTGTACGTGGGGACTTCATAGCAAGCATTTTCAGGTTCTACCAACGCTGGTGTGTCCTCTTCGGAGGGGGACAACAGTTCAAACCGGTTGCTAGTCGGAATGTCGGCGTCCCTTTCTTCTTGTGTCACCGAACGCTGGCGGCGCTTGCGTTGGCGACGGGCTTTGAGAGCCTTCTGTTTAACTGGACAATCTTTGGACGTTATTTCATGATCGTCCGTTTGGCAGAGCCCACATTTGTACGTGCGCGTCTCGACGGACTCCATGGAGGTGTCTGCGGGTTGGGGACAAGAATCTCGCATGTGACCGGTACGAAAACACCGATAGCAGTGTACCACACCGGGCTTGTACACATGAAATTTCAGGATGCATCCATAGTACGTAATGCGGCTTGGTGGCGTTCGAGGCCCTTGGAGAGTGACAAGGCACGTGCGTCCACGGCCCATATAACGAGCTGTTACAATCTTGAGTGTGGAGCAGGTCAAAGCAGTGATAAGGCCCTCCGGCGATTCCCCTGGGTCAACCCCAGAGACCACATACCGACGCAAGTCCGAGCCGGAACTCAAGTACGCTTGCACCTGTACAGTACAATCAGCTGTGACTGGCAGAGTTTGCAGGTGGGTGAGGCGGTCAACGTCTGCTAGCGAACGCACCCATACGGATACGCTGTTGGTGGGATGGTGAATGGAGAAACCTTGAAACGCGGTGGTTTTGAGGCAGGTGTCGAAGGCTGACTGAAGGAGGCGATTTGACAATTTTGATACGTCGAAGCACTCACGAGGTTTTACGACGACTTTGTACTTAGACTCGGTGCCAGGCGAGGCGACAGCTGCCGGAGAGGGGCACTCCCGCTTGCTTGCCGGTGTGGCTGAAGCAGACAAATCATCTATTCCCATTTGTGAGTCAGCCACGCGTTTCGCACTGCGTTTCGGAGCGGATGATGGTTGTGATGGCTGCGTCATAAGCTCCGCTGCAGCCATCGTTACTGGTTCACATGAAGAACACGGGAGCGTTGCCGCTGCCAGATGCAACCGGCGAGACGCCGGAACTGTCCTGGCGAGCGTCCCACTCACAATGTTGAAGTGAACGGCACCAAGGGTGGTTAGTCCAGGTCGTCGATGGTGTCCGGAAGAAGAGTGCTTGGGGGCGACCCCACGGCCTCGTCCAGGGCGTCCGGCAGGTCTGTCCTTAGCCGGTGGGGCCAGAGAGCTGGGCGTCGTTGCGTTGAGCCAGGGCGCAGGGAGTGGGGGAACGCCGGTGGGGCGATGGTCGCGCGAGCCGATGCTTCAGCCGATATTCACGGAGCCGTCGAAACGCGTCCGCTCTCGTCGGCAGCTCAGCTGCGTCCGAGTAAGCAAATGGCGTCGGTGGTTCAGTCGTAAATTACTCGCCTGCCACGCGTGTGTCCCGGGTTCAATTCCCGGCCGATACATCGTTTATTTTAGAAACGTTCCTGCGTGCTATTCCGCATTATTGCCGCCATGAATGCGGAAGCCAGCATACAGCGTCGGTGGTTTTGTGGTAGAATACTCGCCTGCCACGTGGGTGACCCGGGTACGATTCCCGGCCGACGCAACGTTATTTTTAAAAAGCTCACGCATGCTGTTACGCAATATTGCTTGTCATGAATGCAGGAGCAAGCAAATGGCGTCAGTAGTTCCGTGGTAGAATACACGCCTGCCACGCGGGTGACCCGGGTTCGATTCCCGGCTGACACATTGTTATTTTTTAGAAAAGCTCACACGTATTATTGCGCCATAATGCATGTCTTGAATGCCGGAGTGCGCAAATGGCGTCACTGGTTCAGTGGTGGAATACTCTCCTGCCACGCGGCTGACCCGGGTACGATTTCCGGCCGACACAACGTTTATTTTAAAAACGTTCTTGCATGCCTTTCCGCAATAATGCATGTCATGAATGCAGGAGTAAGCAAATGGCGTCGGAGGTTCAGTGGTAGAATACTCGCCTGCCACGCGGGTGACCTAGGTTTGATTCCCAGCCGACGCATTGTTATATTTAGAAAAGTTCCTGCGTGCTATTCCGCAATATTGCATGGCAAGATTGCAGGAGTAAGCAAATGGCGTTGGTGGTTCAGTGGTAGAATACTCGCCTGTCACGCGTTCTACCCGATTCGATTCCTGGCTGACGCATGGTTATTTTTAGAAAAACTCACGCCTGCTGTTACGCTATTATGCATGCCATGAATGCAGGAAAAAGCAAATGGCGTCAGTGGTTCAGTGGTAGAATACTCGCCTGCCACGCGGGTGACCCGGGTTCGATTCCCGGCCGACGCATCGTTATATTTAGAAAAGCTCACGCATGCTGTTACACAATATTTAATGTCATGAATGCAGGAGAAAGCAAATGGCGTCGGTGGTTCAGTGGTGGAATACTCGCCTGCCACGCGGGAGACCCGGGTTCGATTCCCGGCCGACGCATCGTTTATTTTAGAAAAGTTCCTGCGTGCTATTCCGCAATATTGCATGTCATGAATGCAGGAGTAAGCAAATGGCATTGGTGGTTAAGTAGTAGAATACTCACCTGCTGCGCGGGTGACCCGGGTTCGACTCCCGGCCGACGCATTGTTATTTTTAGAAAAGCTCATGCGTGCTGTTTCGCTATATAAGCATGCCATGAATGCAGGAGCAAGCAGATGGTGTTGGTGGTTCAGTGGTAAAATACTCGCCTGCCATGCGGGTGACCCGGGTTCAATTCTTGGCCGACGCATAGATGTTTTTAGAAAAGCTCACACGTTCTGTTACGCAACATTGCATGTAGTGAATGCAAAAGTAAGCAAATGGCGTCGGTGGTTCAGTCGTAAATTACTCGCCTGCCAAGCGGGTGACCCGGGTTCGATTCCCGGCCGACGCATCGTTATTTTTAGAAAAGCTCACGCATGCTGTTACGCAATATTGCATGCCATGAATGCAGGAGTATGCAAATGGTGTCGGTGGTTCAGTGGTAGAATACTCGCCTGCCACGCGGGTGACCCAGGTTCGATTCCTGGCCGACGCATTGTTATATTTAGAAAAGTTACTGCGTGCTATTCCGCAATATTGCATGTCAAGATTGCAGGAGTAAGCAAATGGCGTTGGTGGTTCAGTGGTAGAATACCCGCCTGCCACGCGTTCTACCCGATTCGATTCCCGGCCGACGCATGGTAATTTTTAGAAAAACTCCCGCGCGCTATTCCGCAATATTGCACGCCATGAATGCAGCATACAGCGTCGGTGGTTCAGTGGTAGAATACTCGCCTGTCACGCGGGTGACCAGGGTTCGATTCTTGGCTGACGCATTGTTATATTTAGAAAAGCTCACACGTTATGTTACGCCATATTGCATGTCATGAAAGCCGGAGTAAGCTAATGTTGTCAGTGGTTCAGTGGTAGAATACTCGCCTGCCACGCGGGTGACCCGGGTTCCATTCACGGCCGACGCATCGTTATATTTAGAAAAGCTCACGCATGCTGTTACACAATATTGAATGCCATGAATGCAGGAATAAGCAAATGGCATCGGTGGTTCAGTGGTAGAATACTCGCCTGCCACGCGGAAGACCCGGGTTCAGTTCCCGGCCGACGCATCGTTTATTTTAGAAAAGTTCCTGCGTGCTATTCCGCAATATTGCATGTCATGAATGCAAAAGTAAGCAAATGGCGTTGGTGGTTCAGTGGTAGAATACTCACCTGCTGACCGGGTGACCCGAATTCGATTCCCGGCCGACGCATTGTTATTTTTAGAAAAGCTCATGCAAGCTGTTACGCTATATATGCATGCCATGAATTCAGGAGCAAGCAGATAGCGTTGGTGGTTCAGTGGTAGAATACTCGCCTGCCACGTTGTTGACCTGGGCTCGACTCCGGGCTGACGCATTGCTATTTTTATAAAAGCTCACGCGTGCTGTTACGCAATATTGCATGCCATGAATGCCGGAGTAAGCAAATGGCGTCAGTGGTTCAGTGGTAGAATACTCGCCTGCTACGCGGGTGACCCGGGTTTGATTCCCGGTCGACGCATTGTTCATATTAGAAAAGTTCCTGCCTGCTATTCCACAATATTGCTTGTCATGAATGCAGGAGCAAGCAAATGGCGTCGGTGGTTCAGTCATTCTTTCGCCGGCACTCGCACGCGTCGGACGCAGTAATCATGGGCTCCCGCGGAGCGGCAAAGGTGGTCCTTGGTGGCCGCGGAAACAGGATTACTGACGAAAGTGACAAGGAGTATGAGATCATCTTGCCGAATCTGCCAACAGGACGTATTGTGTTGAACACAGTGTTTTTGCACGGTGATATTCGGGTGAGGCCTTTCAAGGTCGAAGATTTCCGAGATGCCCTGGACAAGGAGCGAATGCTTCCCGACGTAATTGCATTGGGCGCCTACCAGATCAACCATGTGTGGGCCGTCACCTTTAACAGCCAGGAGGCGACGAAAAGGTTGACTGAACTGAAAGAACTCCAGGTCAAGGGACGCTGCTGCCTCGTTATCGACCCTCAGGAGCAGAAGGTGAGGCTGCGGCTTCACTGGCTGTTACACTGCGTTTCGGACGAAGATGTCCGCACGGCGTTGGCAGCGTTCGGGAAAGTTACAGAAGTGACCTGGGAACGCTGGAGTGTGGAAGGAGTGAATAAGAAGAATTCGACGACCCGCACTGTTTTCATTAAGCTGAAAAGCGGTATGAAAGTCGACGACCTGCCTCATCAGATACGAGTCGCCGGTGAATTAGCCTTAGTGGTAGCCCCATGTCGGCCTATGCAATGCCTACGTTGCAGCGGAACAGGACATGTGCGTCGCGAGTGTAAGGTGCCTCGGTGCTCTTGCTGCCGGCGTTTTGGGCATGGGGACGCGGAATGCGTCCGTTCGTATGCCGCAGTGACCGCGTCAGCGGAGACCGAAGATGCGTCGGAACTCATTATGGACGTGACACAAGCAGAGGACGCGGCTGAAGGTTGCGGAGATCAAGTCGCAGAAAATTCGAACTGCACATCTGCAACATCAGTAGACGAATCCACACCGGCACCTGTGGACGCTCGACCAGGTTCTGCAGCTGTATCGACCGAGACAGCTGACAATGCAGTGACAGACGCAGGCTGTGAAGTAGCCGGAGCGTCTGCCCATGTGTCGGAGCAAGGCCAAGTTGTCGATGGTGCCTCCTGTGGCGTTGGTTTCGACACGAAGATAGACGGAAACACGTGCAACGCCAGCCGCGTCTCTTGGCCCAGCGGTGCAGTTTCAGCCTTTAAAAGACCATTGGAAGAACCTGTGAAGACGGGAGACAAGAACAGTGCAAGTAGCGTGGAAGAACCACCGGCAAAGACGCCGACTGGCAGACGCACCAGCATGAGAGCAAGAGCTGGTGGCACCACGGACAAGAAAGCTGTGAACAATTCAATTATACTGTGCAGTGGAACCGGGTGGTCGGACGGTCCTGGAGGCGTCTAGCGTAGCGCTAGACGTGCAAGGTAAGCGCCATGCTCCGGGCCTAACTCCTCCACAGGGTTGTAATGGCGCCTCAGGTATCATTTAGCTTCGCCACGCTGAATGTTAGGGGCTTGGCTTCAAAGAAGAAGCAAAGCCAAGTCTACCGGTTGTTATTGGAAGAAAGTCTGGATGTGCTTGTAGTGCAGGAGATGAAAGTTGAAGGCGAGGAGGAGACTGGGAGCATGGTGCTTAAGTTTACATCACGGTATTTTGCCACTGTGAGCCAGGCCATAGGCACATCAGGGGGATGTGTTCTTTTTGTTAGAAAACTGCCAGGATTAGTCATAGAAAATGCCTTTTCTTGCTCTTCAGGCCGAGTAGTATGGTGTGATATTGTTTATTGTGACACTGAATGGCACATTATATGTGTTTATGCTCCAACTATTGGCCAGGAAAGATCGGGTTTTTTTTCCAATTTACGACAACATACATGTACCGGTAGGAAAATCTTATTGGTTGGTGATTTCAACTGTGTCTTAAATGAAAGTGATAGATCAAGCAGGCGCAACGTTAAAGATAGAAGCAGTGATGTCCTGGCACAGGTGATTAGTGAACACGAATTAGTAGATGTAGCGGAGTGTTTGCATAGCTCCCGAGATGTGAAGGATACCCACTTTCAAGGCACAAGTAATGCCCGATTGGTTCGACTTTACCTTACTGCAGATGCGATATCCCAGTGTAGCAGTTATAATGTTGTCCCTGTTTCCTTCTCCGATCACTGTCTTGTAAAATGCAATATCGGGTCAAAAAAAGAAAGGAACGCCTTTTCTTGGGAACAGTGGAAAATGAACTCTAACCTCTTAAGGAATGAGTCGTTTGGCGCATCAGTTATTAAAGAAATAAGTAATATTAACATAGAGTGTATGGACAAAATAGGAGAAGAATGGGAGCTATTCAAGCAGTGAATCAAAATA
The DNA here is from genome assembly GCA_013436015.1 of Rhipicephalus annulatus. NCBI lineage: Eukaryota > Metazoa > Arthropoda > Arachnida > Ixodida > Ixodidae > Rhipicephalus > Rhipicephalus annulatus. The sequence goes on from WOVY01006446.1 coordinate 14,845, forward strand.
AAAGCAATAGAGAGATCTAGCGTTTTATCTTTTGAATCTAAGAAGAATGAGAAAGAGCTTAGACGAACACATGAGAGACTAACAGCTCTTGAATGTGAAAAACCTGGAGTATATGGTGACGATTTGCGAAGTATCAAACAGAAGATAGAGGTATATGAGGAGGAACGCTATCGTGGAGCGCTAGTGCGAGCCAGAGCAACATCAATGACTGTGGATGATCGCCCGACGAAGCGAGCGCTTGGATTAGAGAAGAGTCATGCCAGACGAAATCACATAGATGCCATTGAAGTCAACGGTATCGAAGTTTCACACAATGAGAGCATAAGACGAGCGTTTGGCAAACACTACGAAGGACTCTTCGCTGCCACGCCCATTGATTCAGAGGCATTTAGGCAGGAGTTCCTTAGCAGAATGCCGAAGTTGTCAGATAACACCAAATCAGCCTTAGAGCTATCTATAACGCCAACGGAAGTAGAAAGGGCTATAGATAAAATGAATCCTGGTAAATCTCTAGGGCCGGACGGGCTTAGTGCTTCGTTTTATAAGGAGTTTAAAAATTGAATTATCCCAAGTACTTGCTGTCGTCTTCAATCAAGCTTATAAACTTAATGGCCTCCCTAGGTTCTTTAGTGAATTGATTGATTGATTTGTGGGGTTTAACGTCCCAAAACCACCTTTGATTATGAGAGACGCCGTAGTGGAGGGCTCCGGAAATTTCGACCACCTGGGGTTCTTTAACGTGCACCCAAATCTGAGTACACGGGCCTACAACATTTCCGCCTCCATCGGAAATGCAGCCGCCGCAGCCGGGAATCGAACCCGCGACCTGCGGGTCAGCAGCCGAGTACCTTAGCCACTAGACCACCGCGGCGGGGCGTTCTTTAGTGAAGCACATACAGTTTTGATACCTAAGACAGAACTCTCGGAGAAGTTAAAATTAGTTTCTTCGTATAGACCGATATCACTAACTAATTGTGATTACAAAATTTTAATGAAAGTACTAGCACGGCGACTTCAAGGGGTAATCAAAGAATTAGTAGGGCCTCACCAAACACGTGGGATTATGGGACGCTCCATTGTGACTAATATACACAAGATGCGCTGCGTGCTCGAGTGTAGCGATGCCAATCAAGTAGGGGTAGCCATTCTACAGATTGATCTCGAGAAAGCTTTTGATTGTGTTTTCCACAACCTTCTGCTTGCCATTCTTGACCATGTCAACGTTGGTTTTGTAATCAGAGATGGAGTATCTATGGCATACCGGAACTGCACAACCCGACTGGTAATCAATAAGACGCTAGGAAATACAATTAACACAAAGCGTTCTGTCCATCAGGGCTGTCCTCTGAGTCCCCTACTTTTCAGTTTATATATAGAATCGTTGTGCTTAGCAATAGCTCAAAACACTTGCATTCGTGGCTTTAGATTACAAGAACCCGAAGTTAAAATTTTGGCATATGCCGACGATGTGGCTGTTTGTTGTATCGATCAAGATAGTGTTACCACTACCATCAGTGTGGTTAAAAGGTTCGGCAAGGCAACTGGCAGTCTAGTAAATTGGGGAAAGTGTCTGGGTTTCTGGCATGGAGAGTGGTCATCAAAACCAGACTATTTTGCCAATGTTAAATGGGTGACCACACCTGTCAAGTACTTAGGGGTGCCACTGGAATTTTATAAAGATAATGAGAACTACTGGCAAGAACAAGCGAAAGAAATCCGGACGAAAGCTAATAGATGCAACGGTAATCATCTGTCAGTGTTTGCTAGGGCGACTGTCTGTAATCTTTTCTTTGCCTCAAAACTTTGGTATGTGATGCAAGTATTGCATTGTTCAAGGGCAAACATACAGAAGTTCCATCGTATCTTCGCAGTGTTCGTGTGGGCTTCGAACTGGGAGAGATGCAGTCGAACTAATCTGTTTCGAAAAGTGAAACACGGAGGGCTTGGTTTAACACATCTTTTCATACGCCAAGTCGTAAATAGGTTCTTTTTTTTCGCTACACAAGGGACCCTTTCTTACGTACAGTGTGCCAAATGAGACTGACGCGGGCTTTACCTGTATATGTGGTTAGCACGCATGACATGACCGGTGCTGTGAGCGGGTATCTTAAAGAGGTTATTCTAAGTGTACGGTTTTTATCTGTTAGATTTTCCAATGAATATTTGTTTTCAGTGACTCGAAAGAAGTTGTACAAAGATGTATGCGATGTTGTTTTACCTGAACCGCTGTACCGTGTCATGTATGCTGGAGGTGAAAGGAAGGATGTGCTAAAACGAGTGAAGAGAATGCAAGTGGCTCCCAGCACGAAGTCTTTCTTTTTCAAGCTGCACACAGGTACATTATCAGTCAGGACATTTCAAGCAGACCGTGGTTTTTACTTACCTTGGGGGACAAATTGCCTTATCTGTAAAAAAACCGGAAAATATTGACCATGTTTTCTTACAAATTTGGGAGGGAGTATATTTTTGGGATGTACTTCAAAGGACGTTACAGAAAGAATTACCTTTAAATTCATATGGTATAAGATTTCTGCCAATAGTGGACGAAGAGGGAATGCCTTTTGATTTGATTATGCTGTGTGGACTTCACTGTTTATGGCGGGCCCGTATGGCGGGTTACTATCGCGATCAGGATGCACGGCCTGCACGAATGTATTTCCGTGAATGTACGGCCAAGTATGTTGAACTGCAGAAAACTCAGGAGATTTTATCTGAGTGGCTGTCGAGGGTGGAGCCCTTGGCAGCACTTAGGGAATTTTAAATTTCTGTCGGACTGTTACTGCTTGTTTTTGTTCTGCTTGTGGTTTGATGTATGCGCCTGTAAACAGGCAATACAGCAAAAAAAGTGTCGGTGGTTCAGAGGTAGAATACTCGCCTGCCACGCAAGTGACCCGGGTTCGATTCCTGGCTGAAGCATCGTTATTTTTAGAAAAGCTCACGCGTGCTGTTACGCAATATTGCATGCCATAAATGCAGGAGTAAGCAAATGGCGTCGGTGGTTCAGTGATAGAATACTCGCCTGCCACGCGGGTGACCCGCCTTCGATTCCCTGCCAAAGCATTGTTACTTTCAGAAAAGCTCACACGTGCTGTTACGCAATATTGCATGTCATGAATGCCGGAGTAAGCAAATGGCGTCTGTGGTTCAGTGGTAGAATACTCGCCTGCCACGCGGGTGACCCGGGTTCGATTCCCAGCCGACGCATCGTTATTTTAGAAAAGCTCGCGCATGCTGTTACGCTATATTTCATGCCATGAATGCAGGGGTAAGAAAATGGTGTCGGTGGTTCAGTGGTAGAATACTCGCCTGCCACTCGGGTGACCCGGGTTCGATTCGCGGCCGATGCATCATTATTTTTAGAAAAGCTCCCGCATGGTTTTGCGCAATATTGCATGCCATGAATACAGGAGAAAGCAAATGGCGTCGGTGGTTCAGTGGTAGAATACTCGCCTGCCATGCGGGTGACCCAGGCTCGAGTCATGGTTATTTTTTAAAAAACTACCACGTGCTATTACGCAATATTGTATGCCATGAATGCAAGAGTAAATAAATGGCGTCGGTGGTTTGGATTCCACTTGTGGCCGCGATAGATAGTGGACGCGTTTCGAGTGGGCTCTGTCGGAGTGGTATCAGCGGCTGTTTCTGGCCGCAGAAACAGGGTGTCAGCTGTCTCGGATGACGAGTATCGCGTTGTTTTGCCTAGTCTGCCTTCAGGACGTTTAGTTTTGAAGATTGAGTTCGTGCATGCGGATGTGAGGGCATGGTCCTACCATGTAGAAGACTTCAGGGATACACTGAGTGATTTGAAACTGCTCTTCTAGATTTTGTCCTTGGGACTGTATCACATGAATCACGTTTGGGCCGTCGCGTTTAAATGTGCCGAAGGTGCGAAGAGGCTGCTGGAAAACGCTGACGGGAAAGTGAAGGGCCAGCGTTGCGTTCTCATCGATCCATCAAACCAGGAGCTTCGGTTGAAGCTGCACTGGCTCTTGGCTACCATTCTGGACGACAACGTGCGAGCGGCCTTCGTCAACTACGGCAGAGTGACGGACATTATTAAGGAACCGTGGAATTTCAGTGGTATGGCTCACAAGGCATGAACTACACGAAATGTCACAATGAAAATAAAGGCGAGAGTCAAGCCAGCTGATTTTCCTCATCAGATAAGGATTTCTGGTGAGCTGGCCTTTGTGGCGGTGCCGGAAAGGGCACCGCTATGCCTTCGTTGCCAGTGCACCGGACCCATTCGTCGGCACTGTAAGGCACCACACTGTACGTTGTGTCGTCGCTTTGGACACAAGGGGTTGGAATGCGTGTGTACCAAGGCCAGTGTTGCAGGGCCTGTGTGGAGCGACGATTCGGAGCTCCAAAGAGATGAAGCAGATTCTGAAGCAGCAGCGAGAGTGGAGGCAGAAAGTGCTACGGCAGACAGCACGCAAGCTGAGAAAATCTCAGGCCAGAGAGCTCACGTAAATTCTACGAACCCCAAAGCCGAAGACACACTGTCGGTAAGAAATGATTTCTCGGTAGCACTGCTGATGCATGAGCAAAAAGCAACGTGACAGAGGTGGTCGGCAGGAAAGCAATGGACATTTTCAGGGAGGGCACCATGACGAATAAGCAATCACACGAAGGCGCCGAGGGAGAGGGTGATTCTACCGACCTAAGCAGTCCCGGTGAACCTCCACCAAAAGCAGTCCCTCTACGTTGGTTGATGGTGCGGCCACGGCCGAACAACCCACAAGATCGGAGGCTGACGGCGACTAAGATACCGTCGTTATCAGCAGTCATGTAGCAATAAGCTAGGGAAGGCCCAATATATGTTTCAGGCTCCAAGATTAAGTGTCGTCCAGAGCGTAAGCCCATATTCTGGGTCTCTATTATAAATTATTTTATTGGCGCTGCCAGATAAACACTAGCGATTTGCTACAATAAATATTCGAAGGCTTGTGGCGAGGAGAAAACAACGGCAGTTGTATAGACTGGTGATGGAACATGATTTAGATATCATTGCCATACAAGAAACCAAAATTGGAAGAGATGATGAGACCAAGAGTATGGTCCTACCTTTCATGTCAATGTACTACGCGGGTGTTAGTCACGCCGTAGGGCGATCTGCGGGGTGTGTTGTTTTACTGCGCCAACACCCGGGCCTTGTAGTGAAAGGTGTGAGGTCAGACTTGGCAGGGCGCATAGTTTTGTGTGATATTGGTTTTGGTTCTATTGATTGGCGTGTGATATGTCTTTATGCTTCTAATTTACTTGACCAACGAAGACAGTTCTTCGAAAGTGTCAGAAATTACTGCAACGTTGAAGGGACCTGCTACTGATGGAGGACTTCAATTGTGTACTGGCAGCACGTGATAAATAAAAAGGTACAGCGTATAGAGACGCCAGCACGGCTGAGCTTCGCAAAACATTCAATGAATACGGGCTTCAGGACGTGGCAGAATGCTTAATTACGACCGAAATGTGCGCTTCACGCATTTAAAAGCAGCAAGCCACGCCCGACTGGACTGAGTGTATGTTCCGGCCGAATTAATAGCACTTGCACAAGAATATCGCGTGCAGTCGGTGTCATTTGGTGACCATTGTCTTGTAATGTTCGACGTTCATAACAAGGCGGAAAATCGAAATAAGTTTACGTGGGAACTATGGAACCTAATGCCAAAATTTTGGAGGACGGCGTTTTATGCGAGAAAGCGTTAGCCTTGCTCGAAGAGATAAAAAACCAGGCAGGCACAACAATATCTGAGAGACGGGAAACATATCTTCCTTTTGGGGGACAGTGGCAATTTACCTGTCATAATTTGAGAGTGCTTGCCGAATGTGCTTCACTATATTTTTATTCTTCTAGTTACTTCAATCTCGTGGTTTGGCTCCGCAGTTATTACCTGCCCAAAATAGACATAGTATTTTACAACTTGAAGTGGACTATTACCTATCTCGAAGTGCTGCTCTATTCAGAGGTTGTTGTACATTACTTTCGTTTTCTGTAGATCAGTTTTAAGACCCACCTTTCTGCTCTCCTTGTCTAACTCCGTAATCATGAGTTGCAATTCGTCCCCAGAGATACTCAGCAATGCAATGTCATCGGCGAAGTGCAGGTTACTAAGGTACTCTCCATTAACTCTTATCCCTAACTTTTCCCATTCTAGGCTTCTGAAAACCTCCTGTAAGCACGCGGTAAATAGCATTGGGGAGATTGTGTCCCCCTGTCTTACACCCTTCTTGATTGGTATTCTGTTGCTTTCTTTATGAAGCACTATGGTAGCAGTTTATCCCTTGCAAGTTTCTTCCAGGATGTTTATATATACTTCATCGATGTCCTGATTCCTCAGTGTCTGCATGACGACTGATATTTCTACTGAATCAAACGCCTTCTCGTAATCTATGAAGGCTATGTGTAGCGTTTGGTTATAGTTTGAGCATTTCTCTATCACCTGATTGATAGTATGAATGCGGTCGATTGTTGAGTAGCCTGTTCGAAATCCTGCTTGTTCCTTTGGTTGATTGAATTCTAGTGTTTTCTTTACTCTGTTAGCGATTGCCTTTGTAAATAGCTTGTATACTGATCAGTATATAGCTGATCGGCCTGTAATTCTTCAAGTCCTTGTCATCTCCTTTCTTATGTATTAGGATTATGTTAGCATTCTTCCAATATTCTGGTACTCCTCCTGTCAGAAGACACCTCGTAAACAGGGTCGCTAGTTCTCCTAACACAATCTGTCCTCCACCTTCAGCAGACCTGATGTTACGTGATCCTCACCAGCAGCTTTGCCTCTTTGCATGCTCTCCAAGGCTTTTCTGACTTCTTCTATCATTACAGGCGGGGTGTCATCTGGGCTACTGCTAGCTCTTGTATTAAGGTCGTGGTAGTGCTGGCTACTGTACAGATCTCTGTAAAAACTCCTCCGCTAATTTTACTATCCAATCCATATTGGTAGTTACTTTCGCCTTCCTGGTTCCTTAGTGCATACATCTGGTTCTTGCATATCCCAAGTTTTCTCTTCACTGTTTGACGCTTCCTCCGTTCTTCAGAGCGTGTTCAATTCTCTCCATGTTATACCTTCTAACGTCGCATACCTTACGCCTATTAATCAACTTGGGAAAGCTCTTGGCCAGTTCTATTTTGTCTGTTGTGCTTGAGACTTTCATGATTTGACACTTTTTGATGAGATTCTTCATTTCCTGAGAAATCTTGCCAGTGGTCCTTTCTAACTACCGTGCCTCCAACTTTCACTGCACACTCCGTAATGATACTCGTCAGATTATCATTCATTGCGTCAACGCTAAGGCTGCCTTCCTAGATAAGAGCCGAGTACCTGTTCTGAAGCGAGACTCTGAATTTCTGTACTTTCTCTCTCAGTGCTAGCTCATTGATTGGCTTCTTGCGTATCAGTTTCTGTCGTTCCTCCTTCAAGTCTAGGCGAATTCGAGACCATACCATTCTATGGTCTCTGCATCGTACCTTGCCAAGCGCTTCCACATCCTGCTCAATCCTGGGGTGTGCACTCAGTATAAAGTCTATTAAGTTCTTATTCTCGCCGTTAGGGTTCCTCCATGTCCACTTACGGTTCCCCTCGCTTTCGGTAGAAGGTATTCAAAATCCGTAAATTATTGCGTTCTGTGAATTCTACTAGTAACTTCCCTCGGGCTTTTCTAGTACCTATGTCATAATCTCCTACTGCTTGTCTCCAGCCGTTTTCTTCCCCACTTTTGCATTGAGGTCCTTCCCATCAGTATAGTATACTGTGTTTTTTACCTTACTAATTGCTGATTCCCACGTCTTCATAGAAGCTTTCAACTGACGCGTCATTATGGCTGGACGTAGGCGCAATAAACCTGTACCACCTTCATTTTGTATCTCTTATGGATTTAATTACAATGCCTACCATCCTTTCATTAATTCTATAGTATCCCTCTATCTTGTCAGCTATGTTCCTGTGGATAAGGAACCCCACTCCCAGTTCTCTTTTGTCAGCCAAGCCCGATAGCAAAGATGTGCCCGTTCTGTAGCACTTTATAGGCCTCATCTGTACTCCTAACCTCACTGAGCCTTATTACATCCCATTAATGCCATCTAGTGCCTCAAAATAGTACCGCTAAGACTTGCTTCACTAGATAAGGTTCTAGCGTTAAACGTTGACCAAGTTCAGGTTCCAACGCCGGCCTGTCCGGATCCAGAGATTCTTTTTCACCCCCTGATGCGTTGCAGATCTGACCGCCGCCACGGTCAGTTACTTCGCAGCCACTGGAGACTGAATGCTGTGAGTTAATTGACGTATGCATGTGGGAGTTAGTGGCCAGATACTGCACCAGGGTGGCCAGTCCTTCTCCTTTGCAGGGAGTGCGTTACCGGTGGTGGGTCACCGGTGAGGCTGCACCTCGGGCCTCTTAGTGCAGTTCCATCACCAAGCGGACTTTGTTTAAATTCGGTTGGGAACTGCGCATCACCGGAATTCGAACCGTGGACCTCTAGCATGTGAGGCTGGTGCTAGGCTGAACCACTACGCCATCAATGCCGCTAACGTCCACCCAAATCCTGAGCACACAAGTCTACAACATTTCCACTTCCATCGGAAATGCAGCTGCTGGAGCCGGGATTCAATCCCGCGACTTCCAGGTCAGCATCCGAGTACCTTAGCCACTAGACCACCGCGGCAGGGTTACATGATTTGTTCAATTGCGAAGCTCCTTGGAGTGTGGGTCATTTCTTCCTCCGTTTGTATGTAGCAGTAACATGTATGTATATATAACCACTTCTAGTTTATGAATTACTCACTGGATCCCGGTGTGTGTATGTCCTTGAAAATATCACTAGATGAAGTTAGTGATTTTGTATAGTTGACAATAAAGAGCATAGATGGTGCTATTTAAAAATTCACAGCATATTCAGTGAGTGAATGATGATGAGTATGGCGAAGCGTTCATTCGTTCATTCATGCTCTAGTGTGATAGGAGTGGACATACATACATACATACATACATACATACATACATACATACATACATACATACATACATACATACATACATACATACATACATACATACATACATACATACATACATACATACATACATACATACATACATACATACATACATACATACATACATACATACATACATACATACATACATACATACATACATACATACAGACAGACAGACAGACAGACAGACAGACAGACAGACTCAATGGTGTCGAGCTTCAAAATGCAACCCTTACGACTGATAAATTCATCTTTAGACTTTTTGAGAGTCTGGTATATAGGCATAATTACAATGATCAATAGCTGCGTCACGGACAGGCCTAACAGTACCGGCACTGAATGAATGCCTCTTGTGTCCCAAGGAAGCAGGTGCCAGTCGCAGCCAGCTGTCCGCTTCAAAGCCGAAGATCACTTTTTAATGATAATATTGAAGTATCTGCATACAGAAAGAATACGTATTCGGTACTTAACATTGTTTTACCAAGAGTCACATCCACACTAACATCGATTGTTCAAACACGCAGTGCTTCCACCTTGCATAAAATGTCATTAAATGATGAAATGTGAATGTGCAAAAGTAACCTTTGCATCCTCTGCAAGAAATTGCCACTTGCTAACTCCAGAAATTTCCCTTTCTATAATAGCCACGTGCACGAGTAATGAAAGATGGTACTGATATGTGCGACACATCGCTACCTGTATGCTGACATTAAGAAGTAGTAAGAGCACAATGAAGGGAAGGATCAATTCAAGTGAAAACAAACAAAAAGGTGTGCTGCTTGGCAGCTAAGTTGCAACATATGATCACTGTTGCCAGATGGTGAATTGCATACGATTATGTTGGTCCTAACTGCGACTTGTCTGCGATGCAAAACATTTTGTTTTATTTTTATAGGTTCTTTTTTTAAATCGTAGTGCTCCTCCTACTTGTAAATGTTAGCGTATAGGTAGCGCTGTGTTGCACACATCGGTACCACTTCCCGATGTTGCGCAAGCATTCTACGCAGGCTGCCTGCGGACAGCTGGATGTCGCTAAATGCAGTCTATTAGATCTCGCGTTTCTCATTCACTGAGAGTAGTACTATAGCTTGTAAATGTTTTATATAGGCACGGACAAAGTTCATTACGTTTTTCAGATCATCTCCACGTCCTTGCAGCTTGCACTTACCGCTAAGGCGTATAAATACGTTTTAACTTCTAGAGCGGTAAACCCACAAGTTAAAAAATAAATTTCTTCTCGCTTTAAAAAAAATGCCTTCAAAAAACATTCTGAGTGAGTGCGCGATGAAAGTTGCTACTAAATCTGCTATTGAGATAGTTTTGATGAAGCCGCCTTAATGTGGAACTCACTCCCAAACATGTACAAAAATTAACATTTTTGCAACCTTGTCGCAACCTGTAAACTCTATTTCGCACTATATACGACTGAAAATATTTTTAGTCCACAGTAAAGCACTCTGACCGTATCCTAATGCCAACTATCACACTTTGTATTGTGTTGTCCTTCGATGAAAAAGTCTCCAATAAAGGACATATTCTCCATATTCAAGACCACATAAAAATTGGCTGATCCCCCGTACGGTGGGAAAATCGATGATATGCGTAGCACGAATGAAGGAGGTTGATATGTCACTTTGAAGTGAGCACAACGTTACGAGGTGGACGTACGTTATGCCGTACATGACTATCATGCCATAATTGTCAAGTTTGAAAGTTTACCTGCAGGTCGCGATGTCAAACCCCGGCTGCGGCGGCTACATTTTAGATTGAGGCGAAAATGCTGTATGACAATGTGCTGAGACTTGGTGCACGTTGAAGAACCCCAGGTGGTCGAAATTTCCAGAGCCCTCTACTACGGCATCTCTCATAATCGTATGGTGGTTTTGAGACGTTAAATCCCACATATTAATCAATCATCAATCAAATCAATCAAGTTTGGAAGTTTCATTTACCTCCGTTGTCTCATCACGACACGTAATACCAAATTTCGTATATGTGGAGCTAGCAAAACGGCATTGAGCACGCTATGAGCATAGCATGTAATAATGTTTCACATGACACGCATATCAACATTATCGTGTTTTGACAAGTCATTTACCTTCGTGATCTATTACGTTGCATAACACCAATTTGGTATATGCGAAGCTAGCGAAACGGCCACAAGCGAGTCATGAGCGTGGCATGTATTCATGTTATTAAATGAGACGCATTTTATGACAATCATCTTTGCACCAGTCGTCAACCTTCGTCATCCCTTCACGTCCTGTAATACCAAATTTAGTGTAAGTGAAGCCAGTGAAACGACCACGAGCGCATCATGACCATGGTGTGTTGGTACGGCTAGTCAAAACATAAAAATCATGACATGCATGTCATGATTTTCACGTTAGGGTTGGCCATTTATGTTCACTATGTCATGTCATACCATACCAGCTTTTCAAAATGTCCTATGAATGAAACCAGCGCAAGAGCAGAAACACCATGAAATGTAAATCATGACATTTAAGACATAAATATTCTGATTCTCATGTTATGACTAGTCAATTACACTCTTCACAGGGTCATATTATGTCATACCCAATTTTGGTATTGATACCATTACTGAAAC
>WOVY01006447.1:0-42231 GCA_013436015.1 Rhipicephalus annulatus
CAAAAGGGGAAGTTTTACGAACGCTTTGCTGACATGACACAGTGGTGGAACCTGCCGTCGTTTTGTGTTCTACACCTTATCGCCTCCGAAAATGCACGTATCTTTCTCGCAGGCACGCAGGCCTTCCTTCGTTCTCGGAGATAACTGCCAGATGGAGCTCGTGGCTAACGTGGCTCGATGCGCTCGTTCGCCTCCGCTGCACGCTCGAGGCACACTAAGACCACGTCGCACTAGCATTCCGGCCGCCGAATTGCTTCGAATTCGGTTCAGCGGCGGCGAGATCCGCCGAAAAGGGCCCTCTCCGCGCCGATCGCTCTCTCGGACCGATTTTTTGCGGCGTCTGCCGCCGAATCGGTCACCGCGGACCAATAGGAGCGCTGTCAAGGAATTTTAAAGAATGGCGGCCAAGCCCTACTCACTTGTTGTGCCGCAGTGCACGTACTGAATGTTGAAACCAACGGGATTTAACCTACTCTGTGCCTACTTCGCCTCCGTATTTGGTGAAAGAGGTGACCGAGCTGCTGTTGGCGTGACCGAGCTTGTTGCGGTCTGCAGAGCAAAACGAACCTACCGACGCTCCTTGCGTCAGTGGTTTTTCTCTCTGCGTGCATTACAAGACAGCCACTTGCCAGCGTCTATTTCCATAGAACGCTTGTACCCTGTCTCAAATTTTTCTATTTGTTTTACCGCAAATTCTGGGAGCTGCGCTCCCTCCTTGCAAGAATGGATGAAGAAGCCTCTCAGGATTTCGAGGTGGACAACCGCTACGTCTGGCAGCGGCTAGGAAACGTGGGACCACCTCAAGTGGCACAGACAGCGAGGCAACGAAGCTATATTCCGACGGTTTCGAGTCATCGGATGACGACTACACAGTCGCCATGAGCCGCAATGCAAAAAGAAGACTGCTACGAACATCGTCGTCGACGAGTATATCCACCGTGCAGGCTACCGCGCAGCGTTGCCACACACTATACTCTTCATGGCTGTGGACCCTTCAGCCAACCTACGGCGGCTTAACAGGCAAGTCCTCTCTGCATACCTTGAAGGACTCGCTCCAAATGAAATAAAGACGTCAGGATCAACTCACGGAAGAATATTCTGGCAGTTGATGTTCTACACCGTAGTGCGCTGCAAAGCCTACAGAACATCTCGGAAATCGACAGAGTCACAGTTAAATCAGTGATCCCCACTGACTGCAAGGGCAGTGTTGGCGTCATTTATGACGTGGACATTTCCATTCCCGCTGACGATTTCCCAGTCTTGATAAAGCCAACTACGGACGACATCCTCATCAAGCACATCACAAGGCTTGGTCAGTCACGATGCCTGAAGATTGTTTTTGAGGGAGACAGTCTTCCCCAACACGTCAAAGTTGGCCACGTTCGCCATCAGGTCCGTCCATACATACCGAAGCCCCTACAATGCTTCAGATGCTTCAAGATGGGACATGTCAAAGGAGTAGGTACCAGCAATGTTGTGTGCCCGCGTTGTGCCGAACCTCATTCAGAAGACACCTGCCACGCAACTGCGTTCAAATGCTCCAATTGCCACGGCGCTCATAAAGCGTCGTCTAAAGATTGCCCACGAGTGAGAAATGAACGCGCGGTGCTGAAACGCATGGTGCGCGACAATTCAACGCACAGAGAAGCCGCTGCTACTGTCAGGCGACGTCTGCGTCACCACAGAAGATCATCACGCAACGCGCATCTGCCAATAGAGACCCGTCATCTCAAGCAAGAACTGATCCTCATCGTCAAGCTCTGCGAAGACGAATACACCGAAAACAGAATCAGGGTCAAGACTCCCACCTCGTGAAGAGTGGCCATCACTTCCACGAACACAGCCTGTTTCAGAGGTGCATCGATCCCCGCCAACCTCGATGCCATCACGAACCACTGATGAAAAGACAACTGAGAATCGCCAGGTCACCAACATGTTGCAGACCCTTATGAGCGCAATGCGCATGCTCCTAAGCAACATGAACACCCCATCAGCGCAGAGCGCACTCCAAGTGCTGGACACTTTGAGTCCGGTGCTTGCAGCTCTAAGGTAAAACGATGGCCCGCAACATGTTATCCTTTCGCGAGGAGGTCAAGAACGCATCTGTCCTTCAGTGGAATGCCAGAGGACTTAGGGCGCGTATGTCCGAGTTTGGCAATATGTATTCACAAACCAGTTCTCCATAATTGTGATTTGTGAACCGAACCTCTCAGCCCAGATGAGACTGTCTGGATATGAGTGCTTTATGTCTTCTACCCACGGAGAGCGCAGCAAGGTCGTTGTGTTCATACGGCGCGACTTAACTTATGTTCATCACCCTGTACCCCCTGACGGAGAAAACCAGTACGTTTGCCTAACAGTAAAAAACAAGAAGACCACATCACCATCATCGGAGCCTACTTACATCCATCAAGTCGTCTAGACCGCGAGCGCTTGCGCGGAATTTTGAATTCGACTCTCCAGCCATGGGTGATAATGGTGACTTCAATGCCCACCACTACTTATGGGGAAGCTCCAGGGTAAACACTAGAGGTAGACAGTTAGTGTCTTTCGCTTCTGAATGTGAACTTATCCTCGTGAATGACGGCAGCCCTACTTATCTGCGCGGATCGGCCTATAGCAGTTGCCTGGACCTCACTTTCGTCTCACGCTCGTTCACACGCAGAGTGCACTGGTTTTCGGATTTGGAAACAAGGGGGTAGTGACCACATCCCAACATACTTGAAGATTGACGGCTTTCCAAGTCTCAAGTCCTCCAGAGCCGTCCAGTGCACCGATTGGCAAAAATACAAGTTAATCATGGAACACTATGTTGGCACCTCAGCTTTTCAACCTCGAGGACGCAATAAAGAGTGCCCTACTGTCAACGACGCGTTCGCTTCCGGCGAGCTCATCTCGCACTAATATGGACATGGATCTCGAGAAACTCCGAGCGATTCGTCGTCCGTGCAGAACACGTTATAGACGCACGAGGTCACTTGATGATCTGAGAGTGGCCAGACGCACACAAAAGAAAATACAGCGTCACATGGACAAGTTGGACAAGCAACGATGGGTATCTTTTTGCGAGTCTTTGGATCCCAGAAAGCCTCTGTCACTAATCTGGCGAACTGTCCGGGGGTCTTCGTACAGCCATTACTCAGCGCTACCCATTAAAATCTCTGGCACTTCACTTACGCTGCGAAGAGATTGATGTCGCAGATTCCTTCTGTCGAAGGATTGCCCTGTGACTCAAATTCAACTGGGACAAAGACGCCCGATTTTTGGTATCTTCACGTGATCCCCGAATCGAGATTCGTTTTCAATGGACGAACTAAAAGCTGCGCTTGCTTTGTGTAGACGTTCTTCAGCGCCAGGACCTGACGGCATCACTTACCGCGCTCTGTGTCACCTAGGAGATCAAGCTCGGCAGGCACTCTTGCAGCTGTACAACGACTCCTGGCAAACTGGCATTGTTTCCACAGGAATGGAAGTTAAGTCGCCTGATTCCACTTCCTCAAAGCCGGCAAGTTCACCCTTGGACATTTCCTCTTACCGCCCGATTGCCCTCGCGAGCTCTGTGGGAAAACGTTATGAAAAGGATGATTTTAACGCGTCTGGAATGGTACTTAGAGTTCTATGAAATATATCCAGATGCCATGTCGGGGTTTAGACGAGGTCGCTCGCAAATTGACAATGGTAGTTGACTTGGTGACATATGTAGAACCCCAGAAGGCCTGCAAACGGTTATCTGCTGCTCTGTTTCTTGACGTTAAAGGGGCCTACGACAATGTCACCACGAAGCCATTCCTCCGCGC
This sequence comes from Rhipicephalus annulatus, assembly GCA_013436015.1. Lineage (NCBI taxonomy): Eukaryota > Metazoa > Arthropoda > Arachnida > Ixodida > Ixodidae > Rhipicephalus > Rhipicephalus annulatus. The sequence goes on from WOVY01006447.1 coordinate 3,798, forward strand.
ACTAGAAGGAGTGGGACTCGGTGGCAGGATATATACGTGGGTTCAGAGCTACCTACAGAATAGATCATTTCACGTGCAGACAGAGAATGGCCCGACACACGAGTATTACTGCAGCCGAGGAGTCCCGCAAGGCGGAGTGCTAAGCCCGACGCTGTTCAACCTAACACTCATTGAACTAGTTGGCAAGCAACCAAGCAGTGTACGACTTTCCATTTATGCTGATGACATCTGTGTGTGGACATCAGGTGTGACTCGACTTCAACTTCGCGCTTGACTTCAGAAGGCAGCATCAGTGACATTGTACCACTTACGCAAACAAGGGCTTGAAATCGCAAGTGAGAAGTGTGCAGTCGTGGCCTTCACCAGAAAACCAATGTCCGCTTACGGCATATCAATTAACGGGCAGTTGGTATCATACAGCCGGAGTCACAGGTTCTTGGGAGTCGTAATCGACCGAAACCTGTCTTGGACACCCCACGTAAACTACGTGAAAAAGCGGCTGACGGCCATTTGTCACTTATTCAGGTTTCTTGCTGGGAAAAGTTGGGGAATGTCTGTCGAGTCTATGTTAAAGCTGTACAAGGTATTATTTACTGGATTCCTGCGGTATAGCCTACCTGTTATATCTAACACGTGCAAAACGAACCTGCGCACAATCCAAAATATTCAAGCCCAAGCGCTTAGGATATGCCTTGGTTTACCCCGCTGCGCATCGACAGCTGAAACAATTGCCATTGCACAGGACTACTCGATCATGACGCACATCACCATTGAAACGATGCGTACGTACCTCAGACAACATGCAAGGAATCCTTCCCACCACTTGGCAACCCTTGCTACTGAGAGGCCCCGCACGAAATTTAGTGCAATTGTCTGTGCTCATCGTGCGTCGTTTACGTCAGGTTTTACGCCTGCAGAGAAACTGGTGTATCCTCCGTGGTGCCTGACACTTCCACAAGTACGTGTTTCAATTGCAGGAATACAGAAAAAATCAAATTTGCCTTCATCAGCCCTAAAACAATTGAGCTTGAGCCATCTGCACGAAATGTACAACAACCACGTGCACATATACACCGATGGTTCAACCACAGCGTCTGGTTCTGATGGTGCGGTGGTGATTCCAGCTAGAGGAATCACTCTGCGAATCAGGCTGTCAGACGTCACTACGTCCACAGCGGCAGAACTTGCGGCTTTGCGTGGCGCCATAGAGTACATCAAATCCCAAAGGACCGAGTAAATGAGCTGTGTTTTCCGACTCAAAACCAGCCCTACAGAGCATGCAGTCAGTCCTTCGACGAGGTTGCCATGAACAATTAGCTTACGAAGTTGTCAAGCTCGTTCACCACGTCACAGAAACAGGTCACGAGGTCAAGTTTCAGTGGCTTCCTGGCCATTGTGGGATTAGTGGCAATGATTCCGCAGACAACGCGGCTCGCACATCGCACCAAGAAGAACACACCCTTCCGATTCTTTTGTCAAGGACTGACGCTGCACAGCAACTTCGTCACCTGGCACGTAGTCTGAGTCTGCAGGAGTGGAACACCCCAAGCATAAGACATACGAGACTATACCAAATAAACCCTCGACTGGAATTTCGACCTCCATCCGGACTTCGTCGACGTGAAGCTTCACTTCTTTGTCGCCTTTGGTTGGGGGTTGCCTTCACAAAAGCACATAGAAACCTCATCGGACTGACCGACAATGCGGAATGCGACGTCTGCTGCACCAAAGAGGACATCGACCATCTGATATGCCATTGCCCTCGATTTGCCTCTGAAAGACAGAAGCTTTCGGACACATTGCGACAATTGGACGATCGGCCACTCTCTGTGCAGATGCTACTAGAACACCGTCATTGCCTTTCATCGGCTCAAAAAGCAGTCAAAGCTGTCTTGTGCTTTTGAGGACTACAGGCCTATGTGACCAACTTTAACTTTTGTGTAGTGCCACCGCTCTATACGCGCCAGCTGACTGACTGCCAATCCTCCTTTTTTTCTCTCTTTCTCTTCTCTTTCCTCTCTCTCTCATCTTTATGCCCCCTTCCTATTCCCTCAGCGTAGGGTAGCAAACCGGGCATGTGCCTGGTTAACCTCCCTGCCTTCCCTCTTGTTGTTTACCCCCCCCCCACTTGCCAGCAAAGTAAGCAGTATTGTCTTTTCTTGTTTCTTGCGTACGAGAGTCGTCGAAGTATACACCACTGAATATCGTAGTGGCGTTTGTGAGCCGCGACAACAACCGGGTGACAGCGCATCCATTCCGCGTTCGCCCCGTAGTAAATGGCATATTCGGCGGCGCGGGGCGCGTCCAGTGCGAACGACGCTGCGTTTCTGCGGCAGGGAAATTTTGGTCGCTGTAGAAAGCGGAACACCGCTAGGGGGCCACGGAGTGCGGACGTGTTGCGCGTCGGCTCCGCAATTTTCCTATGTTTTTGGTGGATTGTCGAATTTATCGTGGAAAACGCTTGTCACCATCGATCGACGGCAGTTTCAAGGACTTCCCTGACACCAAGTTTTGCCAGGTGGAACCACTTTTTAGCCACGTATTGGCGCCTTTTATTCCACCACGAAAGCAAGAACGCCAAGTCCAGCGTCTCTGCGCACGACGCCATAGGCCGGCCGCTGCGGCGGTGGGGCCTGCAAGCCTAACGTGTCGCCGGACCTCCTCGGAGCTCCCGATCCCCGACGGCAGCGTACAAGGCCTTTGCCAGGGCTAAATGGATGTCGTAGAGGTAGAAGGAGAGGACATACGGCCGGAAGATTTCGGCGAGGGAGCAGGATGGTGCAGCGTAAAGAGAACGAAACAGGCCGACGGCGCGTCCGAGACAGCGCAAGACCAGAAGACGGAGACGCAGCAACAGGCGGCTGCCGCGGCTACTACAGGGATTGCCCCGGATACTGCCACAGCGGCGCAGAATAAAAAGAAGTGTGCTCGTTACTTGCAGCACCTCGCTAAGGCGAGCCGAATGCCAGAGTTACCGCCCGATGACTACAGGATCATTGTGCGCCCCCGCGGCGGATTCAACGGGGCTGAATACAAGATAGATCGCATTTACTGCTGCCTTCGTAACGCGGCAGGTATCGGTAGAGAAGCGGCTAGAGAGGACAGCATCTGCCTCAACGTTAAACAGAACGTCGTGGTGCTCAGCACTCCGTCCGCGGACAGAGCCAAACGCTACGGAGCCATCAGCAAGCTTTGCATCGGGAACCGAGAGTTCGAGGCGAACGCCTATCAGGCCGCCCTGGAGAACACTTCCAAGGGCCTGATTAGGAACATTTCCAAAGACGAGAGCCCGGAGGACATCGTTAACAACCTAGTGACGCAGCGCAACCCCAGCGTGCTGCATGCCAAGCGAATGGGCACCACGGGCAACATCATCGTATTGTTCGACGGTTTCCGTGTTCCCAGACACGTATACTATGGACCTATGCTTGTGAGATGCTCCCTCTACAGAAAGCACATCGACGTGTGCTACGCGTGCGGGAGGCTGGGCCATCGCTCCGACGTGTGTCCCAACCCTGCCGACAAGATTTGCCGTGGCTGCGGAAGCAGTAACCCACCTTCTGACCATCGCTGCGAGCCGCGGTGTCAACTGTGTGGCAAGGATCATCTCACGGGTGACCGCGTCTGCAAGGCGAGATACAAGACTCCTTACATAGTCAAGCGTCGCCGCCTAGAGCGAAAGCGGCGTGAAGAAGAGCAAGCGGCCGCGGCGTCCGACAGCATCTACAACAGCGGCATTAGCACCGAAGGCAACGGAGGTTACTACAATCATTATCCGGCGTTTGACAGTCATTCATCCAACGCCACCCGAAGAGGACGCTCGACAAGCCGAGACGCAAGAGGCGGCGGCGGTAAATCCCGGTCCCGCTCTCGCAGCCGGACACCAAGGCCGAGAAGCATGTCGAAGACGCGCGGTGGCGCCGTTCCGGGCGCCGCAGCTGTCAACCAAGGCACCCAACAAAGTCAGCAGCATCAGACGTGGCGGCAGCCGCAACAACAAGGACCCATGTGCACATGGCAGCAGGTGAGATGGGCGGATGTAGCCGCCTGTCGCGCCGGCGGCGCTGTTTCGGCGGGACGTCCTGGCGGTCCCGCCGTCGGTGGCGGCGGTGGGAGCGAGCTCAAGCTAGCGGTAGAGCGAGCGCTAGAACAACGCCTAGGACCATTACAATCGATAATTTCAGAGCTGAAACGCGAGAACGCCGCCCTTAGAGCGGAAAATTCCAAATTGAAAGGAGAGGCTCCACGAATGAAACAACCGCAGCAACAGTCGACGGCGCCGCCACCACCGACGCCTCGGTCTTCGACTCCGTCGAGACCCGAGGCGGCGGGGACGGAGACGGATGACGAGAGCAGTTCGGGAGAGGGGGCAGGCGGACGCGAAGACCGCCCGTGTACCGCGAAAAGGATAGCACTAGATCCTGCCAGGCACGAATCCACACAGCGGTTTGGCCGTTATGACAAGCTACAGAAACAAATCGATACTATAGAGACCAGCCTCGATGAACGTTTAGCTAAACAGGTGGCTCAGATGAATGACATGTTCAATAGTGCGATAGCTAAGCTCTCTGAACAAATGACACAAATGCTCACCGCGCACACGGCGCGCATAGAAAACATTGAAGCGCGACTCCCGCCATCTGCGGGCAGACCGATTAGAACGGTGAGTAAGCCCTACGCTAGACAGCAACAGAGTCAGCAGCAGCAGAACGCGCTGCCAGACGCCGAGCCGCAGATTCAGCCGCACCCCAGTCGCCTCGACGGCGATGGGCTAAATTAAACACAAGCATCACCATGGCTAGACACGCGCACACTCACACTAACACTCACAAACAACAGTACACGATCTGGCAGTGGAACTGCCGGGGATATAGGAGGAAGCGGGGAAATCTCGAGCAATTTATTCGAAGCCGTGAGACGAAACCGGACATTATCCTTTTGCAGGAAACAAATTATCCGGCAAAACTAGCTGGTTACAAAGCCATAAATGCGGCCGCGGCGGACAACAGGCGGAAAGAAAAACGTGCTACACAGCACTCGGCGCGTGGTGGGGCGCCGGGGGCGGCCGCGGGTCGCCGAAGGCGGAGCGATCCGCTCTCGTCGTCGGCGCGACCGTGGTCGCTGTCGTCGCCCCCGCCGCGTCCGGCGCCGGTCGCCGCCGTGCTAGTTAGACGTAACATCACGGTGGCGCAGCGCGAACTTGAGTGCGTAAGGATACCGCATGTTTTTGTAGAATTAATTCCTAAGCGCGGCCGAGGCCTGTTTGTACTTAACGTCTACAGTAAACCCACGCTACAGCACCGATTTGGGGAGCTGCTCCGGAGAGCAAGCACGGCCGCCAACGGCGCACCTCTGCTAGTTGCAGGTGATTTTAATGCGCCCCATGGGGCCTGGGGATACACGCGTGAAACGCTCAAGGGCAAACACCTTTGGGAAGACTCGCAAGACCAACGGCTTGAACTGATCGTGAACCCCGCCGATCCGACGCGCCGGGGTAACAGCGTGAGCGCAGACACGCTACCGGACCTCGCGTTCGTGTGGAATGTCACCGCGGCGTCTTGGCAAAACACGCAGGAGGACTTAGGGAGTGACCACTCTCTGATAGAGATTACGGTAGACACGGGCCTGAGCGTTCGTAGAACATACTCTGAAAGCACAGGCCGTAAACTCAAATTAGTGCAGTGGGACGCGTTCCGCAAACAGCGAGCAGAAGGCGGGCGAGGCGACGAGCCGATCACGGATATAGACGAGTGGACCGCGACGCTCAATCGGGACGTAGACGCGGTAACGTGCCACATCCCGCCCGAAGCGAAGCTCGAAGTAATCGACAGCAGGCTCCTACACATGTGGGAAGCAAAGCAAGCCCTACTCAAGAGGTGGAAGCGCCAAAGACATAACCGGGCGTTGAGAAAACGCAATAGCACGGTTAGACAGAGAAATTGAGGAACATGCGTTCCAAGTCTGTAGGTCACAATGGGAAGACCTGTGCAACGGCCTCGAGCGACAGATGCGCGGGGCGAGTGCTTGGTGCCTTTTCCGGCACCTATTGGATCCGGAAGATACTCGTGCCGCTCAAGGCCATAAAACTCGGAGACTTGTGAACGATCATAAAGGCGATGACCTTCTCGGTGCAATACGTGACCGTTACTTTAAGTCGGCAGAGAGCGTCCAACACCCAGATTATGACGGCGTTGCTAATGAGCAACTAGACGCCGAATTTAGCGAAGCGGAAATTCGGGCAGTCCTTTTTGAACTAAACACCCGATCGGCGCCCGGCCTGGACCGGGTTTCGAACAAGGCTCTCCGCAACTTAGATGACGAGTCAATCTCCCGATTTGTGACTTATGTCAACGAGTGCTGGCAACGCGGTTCCCTTCCTGAAGCATGGAAAAGAGCTCGAGTTATCATGATTCCTAAACCGGGCAAGCAGGTTGCGCTTGATAATCTAAGGCCAATTTCGCTCACGTCTTGTGTAGGAAAAGTTCTGGAGCACGCAGTCCTCAAACGCGTGACTGACTTTCTCGAAGTCCGCGATGTATTTCCGCACACCATGCTAGGATTCCGCCGCAATCTCTCCGCACAAGACGCGTTGCTTCAGCTGAAGCACCACATTGTTGATGACATTACCAGCTCAACCAAGGCGATCCTTGGCCTAGATATTAAAAAGGCCTTCGACAGCGTTAAACACGAAGCAATTTTAAACAGAGTTCAAACATTAGGACTAGGACAAAAACATATAATTACATACGTGACTTCCTTGCCGGCAGACGCGTACGCGTCGTCGTTGGAGATGTGGAACTGCAAGAATTTGAGATGGGCTCGAGGGGCACGCCACAAGGCTCCGTAATTTCGCCATTACTCTTTAATTTAGTTCTAATTGGGCTACCCGAGAAATTATTAGGCATACAAGGATTGTATCACGGTATCTACGCGGATGACATCACCCTCTGGGTTCCCGGCGGAGGTTGTGATGGTCACGTCGAGCGTACGCTCCAGGCAGGTGTAGACGAAGTTCAGGAGTACTTGAGAGGAACGGGCCTCGAATGCTCGGCAACCAAGTCGGAACTTCTAATCTACAAACCTACAAGTAGAGGTCGCAAAACCCCGCGCGACGAGGAAAGGGAGTGCTACAAAATAAGCGTTCTATTGGCAGATGGCACTCCCATTCCACACGTAGACAAAATTAGAATTCTGGGGTTACACCTGCAGGCAAACGGCCATAATGGTGAGACGGTGCGAAGACTACGTCGTTCGGTAGACGACACGATCCGACTCCTACGTCGTATCACGAACAGACGTACTGGTATGCGCGAACACTGCGCGATCCGTCTAGTGCAGGCGTACGCAATAAGCCGTATAACATACGTTGCCCCCTACCTCAAATTGCTAGGCTCAGAAAAAAACAAAATCGAATGTATACTACGAAAGGCTTTCAAGAGAGCAATTGGAGTTCCACTGAATGCGAGCACTGAAAAGTTACTAGAACTTGGACTGCACAACTCACTCGACGAGTTAATTGAGGCCCATGTCGTTTCGCAAAACGAACGCTTGTCGGGGTCTAAGACGGGTCGACACATCCTCGAGTCACTTGGCATCCGGTACCACACTCAGCAGGGAGAAAAAGCGGATGTTCCTGCCTCGGTTCGCGACCGCCTAATTGTTCCGCCGCTTCCTAAGAATATGCACCCGACGCACCACGTCGGGCGCCGTAACCAGCGAGCTAGAGACCTTCAAAAGAAGTACGGCACTAGCGACGAAGTTGTGTACGTAGATGCCGCGAGATATGGGGACGGGAGACACGCACATGCCGCTGCGGTCGTTGACCGTGCGGGCAAATGCCTCGCGAGCGCCACGGTGACCACGGGACATACGGAGGCGGCCGAAGAAGCCGCGATAGCCCTAGCAATCGCCACGGTGCCGAACGCTACGATCGTAATCAGCGACTCGCAGGCAGCAATCCGCGGCTTCGCGCGCGGCCGCGTCTCGCGGGAAGCGGCCCGCATCCTTAAGATGTGCGGTGATGGTGACTCAGCGTCGCGATCGCCACAACAAAATTTAACAGTCTTCCTCCTTTGGACCCCGGCACACACCGATGTCCCGCTTCCGGGCAACGAGGCGGCCCACGCCGCGGCTCGAGGTCTCACTCGCCGAGCCGTGGCACATTCCGTGGCCGCCGCCTCCGCTCCCGAGAACGGGGCTTCTGATCTGCCGGATCGAGACACTTCGACAGACACGCAGCGACAACACAGACCACAACGGTCGTGGGGTGATCGTCTCATCACGTTCCGAGATATTACGCAACACTACAGACTGGAAAGGCGAAAGTTCCCGCCACCGCATGACAAATTAAACAGACACGATGCCGTAAGCTATCGCTTACTACAAACCCACTCTTACCCCAGCCCGGTCGTCTTACGCCACTGCTACCCGCACTTACACATTACCGATCTATGTAAAGCATGCGGGCACAGAGCAACGCTGCGCCACATGCTCTGGGAATGCGCCGGTAACAATGGTCGAGAAACGGCCGCCGTTCGCGATGCGCCTATGGCGGCTGCCAATACCAGGCAACAGGAAGCCTCGAGCTCACTCGTTCCTGCCGCCGTCCCGTCTGCGGGAGCCGCGGGGGACCTTCTCCGTCGGCGACGCCGCCGCTGGGAGGCGGCGCTCAGAAGCTCGGAGCTCAACGACCAGCTCTGGGCTGTCCGGCAGGCCGAAGATGCCGCCCGAGTTCAGGGACTCAGCGCCGCCATCTGAGGCCACCAAGACCAAGCTGCCGGCCAAGCTCTAATAAAGTTTCCTCTCTCTCTCTGTAGAAAGCGGATGTTTCAGTTTGAACTAGGCATAACGCAGCGCCTCCGGAATACCATTCACCGATTTTCTTGCGCAGAACATCAAATAAATGTTTTGTTCACTCTCTCCACACTCAAGACTATCGTCTTTCGACGGCATTTGCAGTTTGCAAGCAGATACGGGGCCTATTTTTTACACATTCTAGAAACCAAATTGTTTCTGACAGGCTAATTGTTTATGAACTGCTTCCATTTCAACATTAACGTTAGTGAAAACACTTGCCGCTGGTGTCTGGCGAAAATATAACTTCTCTACTTCTCACGACATGGAATTGTTTTTAGTCGTTTTCTATATCTATAAAAATAATGATTTTAACTGTCCTTTTGTACTTTAGTAAACTTCTAGTTTAGCTGGTGATTTTCACTGGTTACATCGTTTAACGGTAGCAGCAATGTATTGATGCTGTTTGCTATTTTATTATGAGTGTCTCGCGGTTATTATTTCGCAATAAGCACTGAATTATGGACCGCAGCACCGCCGATAGTGCGTCAGTATTGTGGCGGCCATTCTGGGCTGCCGGCTTTGGGGCCAATACCACCCCAAAAACACCTTCGCAGAAAGCAGTGACTTTGAACGGGAAGTAACGACGAGACGGGCATAGTGAGGCCAACGACAGCAGTGCGACAATGTAATTGGGATTGACGGAAGCACACTGATCTGGTAAGAAGAGCAGAGAGGGCGTCTCTTCGCGCATTACCGATGGACCTCAAGGGATGCCATGCCCGTCACCCAGCATGGTCGCTACACCCTGCCTACCTACGTTCGAAGAACATCGGATGTTCCTCGTGATATTCGCTCTAGGAAATCGCCTTCATTCTTCACCGTTCCCAGCTCTCTATGTTTTCCCTCAGTCATTCTCGTTTCGCAAACGTCGCAGCTACTCCTCGTTTCAGGCTGGACGTGTTTCTTTTGCTGTACTCTGCCTGTTCGCCTGGCCGATCAACGTTTCTATGATTCCCCTTGCTTTCTCGGGTCTGCTAGCTTTCCGAAAGCCAAAAACTGTGTGTGGGCATTTTATTCACCCACGCTCTTGGTTCGCCGTTGTTTTGAGGAACCACACGTACGATTATATATGCAACTGGTTTATTAACCTTCTAATTTTCTAGGAGCCTCTATTCATGGGCTGAGCGTCCCATTATAATCATTTGTTGCCACCTCTCGTTAGGTTTTGAACCGGCCGCAGAGGGCAAGTACTTGTACATATAACGAAATGCATATACGCTGAAAAATGCAAGTGGTACGATCAGAGAGCGTTGCTTGTAGTATGATAAGTAATAAAATTCAAAGCATATCTATGGAATGAATAAGGTGGATAACGGGGCTAGTTGGTAGCTCACCATTTTGCCGTAAAGTTCAGTGGCGCAGTTTTTATCATGCGTATGTCGTGTCGTTCTTATCCCTCTTGTTCATGTTAAAAACTGCGCTACTGAACGTTACGGTCAAATTATCATGGATCGAATGATCATGAGTGGGGTGAAGCGTCCCTCCGTCTGTCCGCCCTTCCATCCCTGCGTTCGTTCACGCTCCCGTCCATCCGTCTATTCGCTTATCCATGCGTTCATTCGTGCATCCGTCCATGCGTACGTTCGAGCGTGCGTGCTTACATCCTTTCGTGCGTCCATCCATGCGTCCATCCGTGCATCACACAGGCAGACAGACAGACAGACAGACAGACAGACAGACAGACAGACAGACAGACAGACAGACAGACGCGGCCAGCGGATGATTCATGATTGGCCGATAAAAAATATGATACGTGCAAAGCGGCGGCAGCCCGCGCACGAAGACGGAACCCCGATGTGCGAGTGTGCGAGAAAATAGGAATTAGTATAATAAAAGCCGTTTTGGCGTGCGCGCACGTTCAGAAAGTTGGCGGTTGGACATGTCTGCAGAGCGGCGTGCGCGCAAGGCGGCGGTGGCTCGCGCTTGAATATGGAATCCCGATGTGCGAGCGCGCAAGGCATGCATAAGCGTGCCGTGAAGCTGCATGGCGGCGCCGACAAGATACCGGCGTACTTGAACGGGAGGCCGAAGTGGTGCGCCAGCGTTGTGCGGACCCAGCTTCGCTCCTCTCTTTATCATGCATCCTGTGGGATATGCTGTCATTTTTTTGTCATGCAAGCAGAAACATGTAATAACTTTTGAAAGAGCTATTAGGGGGACAAGATTCTCTGCAATTGGCTGCAGAAGTGATCTTTACTAACGCCGGACGTTCTGCAGAAAATACTACTTTTAAAGAGAGTCAACAGAATTGAATTATGCGAACCTTGAAAACAGAGTAAACCTCGAGATTATCATGTTCTTCACTGGAGAAAAACTCCAAGGACTATTATGAATATAGTAAGTTTTATGGCACCTTAAGACTGAATGAAGACTTCTTGATAAAAATCCTAATATATTTAACAGAATAAATAAATAACAAATGTTTATTCAGGCTGCCAAAATGCGTGTCAAGGCTACAAGAAGTACGCTGCAATCGTTTGGTCATACATGATCAGTTGTGGTTAGACCTGTGCGCCGGTACCGAAATTTCCGTCAGTAGCGTGCCGGTGTTTTAACCTCCGGCGGTGGCGAGTCATCGGCGTGAAGCTCATTGGATCAATGGCGGCGCGGCCCAGAAGGGAGGGGGGCGGGGTATACTCCAGAGTGAGGAGAAGAGAGCAAAGAGTCTTTCGAATTGTGAAAAAAATGGAACCATGAAAATATTCACTGTCTCCTTGAACAAAGCTCTGTATTGCTAGATTCCGCTTCGGTTCTGCGCAGCGCGCTTGTGGTGTTCCGTGGCTTTGGAGTATGGCGGTGGAGGCCGCATTCATATTCTTGTGCTGCCCATTGCCCTTTTTGGCAGGAATTTGATAAGGGCCGGGAAAACTGCCATCGCGAGGATGGAAGCCTCAGTTGTGAAGAAGTGCCCTCGCGAGCTTGCCGCTAGAAGAGGGAGCATGCCCCGCCCGATCGGGAAGGGGCGGATTGGACGCACCAATGTATATGCCTCAGTTTTCTTATGACGTCAATATCTTCCTAGTGGCATTACGAGCAGTTGTGAATACCTTGTGACTTGACTAGCACGCACATAGTCAGTACTGAAAAATAAGCTGCAAGGAAAGAGCGGCGGCAGGAGCAACTCGTGACCGAGCGCTTAAGTGACGGGAAGTTGCTATACCCGAAAGAATTTCGTCCGCAAGACCAGTAACGTCGGATATAGCTGCCCGGTGACGGATGAACAATAGCGCAAGATCTCGTGAGAAGTGCTCCGCTCAATTGAGTGTAACGTTTACACGTCCCCTCTCGTGTATTTACCCGACTTTCTGCTATAACGCGGCTCATGTCCAAGCGCATTCTATTGCTTGATGCCACAGTGACCCCAAAGCAATGGTTACTGTGGTGACAAGGCAAATGAAAGACAGCATGAAGAAAAAAATATAAAAATGTATTCACGCAAATTATATATATATATATATATATATATATATATAACTAGCGTTGCATATAGTAGCGTTGCATATAGTGGCCGTAGCGTTGCATATAGTCAAGTAGATCCTCCGTGAGCGGTCACAACGTGGTTTATTTCGACGTTTCAACCTAGAGTCTGGCCTTCATCAGGATTGAAGGTACAGTTTGTTGGTGCTCAGCTTTATACAATCTTAAATCAGAGGGGAGAGAGAGAAAACAAGAAAAAGACAGAACAAAAGAAAGAAAAAACAAAAAAAGGAAATCAAAAGGGAAGAAAAAACAAGAGAAAAAAAAACATATGGTGGGCTCCCCCCGGGCGCCCCCCTTCACTCTTCCTTCCACTTCCCCCTCCATCTCTCTCCCTTTTCTCTTTTTCACCTTTCTGATGTCTATGGTCTGTGTATGCTTCCTTTTACTAACGCATTCTTCCCGACCAGACCGCGCCTCTAGGCTCCTGCGGTTCGGTGTGTGGCAAAACGAGCTTTTGTAAGAAGTTTAGGCCTTTAACTACTATGCGCCCCGTCGACATTTTGTCGTAGAAAGAGGGGTGCCACGTATTGCTGCAGAGGCTGGTAAATGGGCGCAATGTGATTTGCTTGCCCGCTTCTGGATTACGCGTGTAGTAGGGGCCTCCCGACTGTGCACAAGGTTGCTGTTAAGCATGTCATGCTTGGCACAATTGATTGGGTAGTAAACTAAAAACAGAAACAGACGACAGCTGTACTTAGGAAGAGTAGTTATACTTGAAATTGTTTTGAGTTGCCCAGTGCCTTCGCAGCTGCAGTGCCGTGAACTCAGTTTATTTTCATTGCCGTTATTGTTTTCTAATGCTTTAATTGCTGCAAGTGTACCAGGATTCTCATTTACTCCTCTATCGAGGGTGTCAAATCGATGGATAAGGTATGACTCTCGTTGTTCACGTTCTCGGTTTGATTTAAATCCCGTCTCTAAGAGCGTTACTGATAGTTTGTCGAATGCATGGTCAGGAAGATTGAGATGTTTTGATATAGGTAGACTTGGGGCTGATTTCGCATGGGCTCTGTGATTATTGAAGCGAATCCTAAATGATGTTTCTGTTTGCCGATGTTCTGCATACTACACACGTTGCATTCGAGTAGGTATACCACATTAGAGGAATCGCATGTTAGGTTTTTTTTGTATGTTAATCGAAAACTTGGATTGTGTGCTGGTTGGTTTGTGTGTTTCTCACATCGCCTTAGATACAAGACATCGTGACTTTAAACAAGGTCTGCATGAATAATTGGGGGGTGAGGTATTGATTTGAGAGTGGGCAAGTGTGTCTTTGAGGTTGCGTGGTCGTCGGTAAACGATACCTGGAGCGGATGGGAATGCGCGTTTCAGACGTTCACTTTGTTCCAGAATGTTGTAATGTCGTTTAAGGATTTTGTTTACATTGGGGAATTTTGTGCTGTAAGTCAAGCAGAAGATTGTTCATTGTGGGTCTTCTTGCGGTGGTCGCTTCATAAGTAAGTCATCACGCTTTAGTTTTCTCGCTTTTTGAACAGCGTCATGAATTACATGTAATGGGTATTTTTGTTTCTCGAGCATAAGTTTTAGCCTCTGTGAACTCGTGTCAAAATCAGCGGCTCTTGAGCAGATTCACTTAAACCGGTGAGCCTGGCTGTATGGAATACCGTTTTCACAGTGGCGCTGGTGATCGCTTTGGTAATGGAGGTAGTGTTGTAGATTCATTGGTTTGCGATATAGGGTTGTAGAGAGCTTGTCTTCTTCTATTGTTATGGTAACATCAAGAAAATTTACAGTTACTTGCGAGTATGTGTGTGTGAAGTGTATGTTCGGATGTACAGCATTGTGTGTGTCAATAAGATATATATATATATATATATATATATATATATATATATATATATATATATATATATATATATCATGTTACCCCCTTTTTAATGCACAATCTACATGCGTTTCTAAATTGACAAATTGACTTCAGGAAGGCATCTATATGACGATTTCGTTTGCTCAAAATATCAGAAAAAATGGCACATAGTTCGTTTTCTTTAGTTATGCACTTATTGATTTGCATGAGTAAATCCCAATGAAATAAATCGTACAAACCCGCAGATATATTTATCTGCCTATAGAATTTATGATAGAGTAAAATAGAAGCAGTAGAGAAAACAATCTCGTTTGAAGGATGACATGATATGCGAAAGATAGCGCTTACTAGACTAAATATGAAACATCCCACAGCGACGCACCACCTGTGCCTAATTTGAGAACAACCAATGCGATTAACGGAATCCGAAAGCATTTAACCGCCTATTACACTCTTCCATGACCGTCATCATGTGAGGCACAATGTGAGCATGTGAAATAAACACCGTAATAGACCAAGCGAAACGTGTCAAACCTCAATAGGAACCATGAACGTGCGACCAAAATTATTGCGAAAAGCTTCAGGGCAACGTCGGGTTCAACCCACTGCTGAACACCGGGACCACACGCTTCAGCTTTCGCTGGTAAATCATTTGTATGAAGTGCTTGGGCGGAGATTTTTCCTCGCTCCTGACGCTTGCTGAAGCTTATACAGATTCTTATTATAGCCTAGAGAAACATTGAGTGGTGTGGTGGTTCAACAATTGTGGGAATGATGGGAAGTACACAGTTAGGATGGAATTACGTTAGTTAGCCAACTGCCTATACGCGTGCTCTCATTTTCAATTTGGTTCTGCGCGCAGCAGCTTCACTCGGCCTACAGCGTTGACAGGTGTGCAACGCTGTAGGGGAGCGGCGCAAAAAACGGTATCTTGTTGAATGTGATGGGAGAATGCTAGGTTTCCTGGCTTAGGCAACGTTGCATATTTACTTTTAGTATTTGATAGGTGTGTGAAAATGTCGTCCACATACTGATCTCCATTAATGTATAATCCGAAATTCACCAAGAGAACTGCATAGATTTCACTATATAGTCTGTATAATTACGTCTTCCCTTGACGCTCTCAACGTGGCTGCACAACGACGATGCTACGTGAACGCCGCTCAATGGTCCGCTGAACCTTCCGGCGTTAAATAAAGTTCTTCTGCTCTGCACTGAATGGTCTTTGCAGCGGAGTGAGAGATTTATTTATTTATTTATTTATTTGTTTATTTATTTTTGCAATACCCTCAGGGCCAAACGGCATTACATCTGTTGTATACGAACCACTGCTTTCACGATCTTTGTGCGCATGTGCCTACCATGTGTATAAAACCAAATGCGTTGATTATTTACTGTTTTATACAGTATATTTATTTACACAAATTGATTATGCATATTACACGTTCAAAACGCATGTTTATTTCACCATTTCAAAAAATTTCTTCATTAATTGCTAGTGCCGAATCTCGAGAATTCCTAGCAGTGTATAATACCCCACTTCGGTAGAATTTGTCCTGGTTTTTGGTCAATAGCGAGATCACGCGGAATCCCTGCAATCAGCTTTATATATAGAAGAATGAACCAAGTCTTTATTGAGATTATGTTCAAGTTCCTTTTTTTATTCTCGGTGAACAAGTGCTACGATTGCCAAGAACAAAATCCACCCGAAACAGATACAAAGCTTCTACTTTCCATCTATCACACTGTTGTTGCGATTGATGGAACTCGCCTGTTGGTACATAGCTCAAAATCTAGGATCCTATCGTTCATAAAACACATACACTAGAAAGCGAAAATTTGCAGATCCCACGTACAGTGGAAATCGATATTATGTGAAGCACGAACGAGGATCATTGATATATCACTTTAAAATTAGCACAACGTTACGAGGCGGATGTATATTATACCATACATGACTTTCATGTCAAGATTATCATGTTTTGACGCGTCATTTACCATTGTCATCTATACACGTCACCTGATACCAAATTTGGCATATGTAGAGCAAGCAAAACGGCTGCTAGCGCACTATGAGCGTAGCATTTAGTCATGCTTTACATGACACGAATATCTTGATTATCATTTTTGACGTGTCATTTACCTTCGTCATCTATTCACGTCACCTGATACCAAATTTGGTATATGTCGAGCAAGCGAAATGGCCGCTAGCGTGCTGAGCGTAGCATGTAATCATGCTTTACATCACATGCATATCACGATTATCATGTTTGACCAGTCATTTACATTCGTCATCCATTTATGCCATGTAATACCAAGTTTCGTATATGTGGCACTAGTGTAACGGCCGTGAGCACGCTATGAGCGTAGCATGTATTCATGAGTCGCATATGACACGCATATCATAATTTGCATGACACGCTTATAATGACTATTATTCTTGAATGTGTCATTGACCTTCGTCGTCTCTTGACGTCACGTGACACCAAATTTTGTATATGTGGAGCTAGTAAAACGGCCTAGCAAGATGGATGTAGCGAAAGCAGAAAGCAAACGCGCGTTAGAAGTAACCACACCCACAGCATTGCAAAAGTCCGCGACGGCTCCACAACGCAGCAGACGCTGGCGTGGATAGATGGTTGGATGTATCTTGCTGTGCCCTTTATATCGGCTGGTGGCTCATGTCACCTAGCCATAAGGTAACGTACTATCACTATCTGTATAAGGACTGAATTTCACTCGCGCCTCGAATGTAGCCACCAATCAGTTAGCCTCCTCCTGGCTATTTCTACCCGTTTAAAAACTATTTTGCCTTCACTGTCCAAAAACCCCAACGCATTGAAAACTTCGGAGCTATTATCTTCGACATTATCAAATGTTCAGCCGTTTCTTCTTCCTCCTCTCCACACGCACTACGTACCATGCCCGTGCTTTCGTAGTTTGCTCGGTACGTCTTGGTCCGCAATACTCCCGTTTTAGCCTCAAAGAGCAGAGAACTAGCCCGAAAATTACCGTAGGTCTTTTCCCTTGTGATTTCCTGCTCAAAAGTTCCGTAGGCCTCTAATGATGATTTCGCAAGCATTCCCGTATTCCACATGTTCCTCTCTGTTTCCTTCACCTTCTTCTTACCCGATGTTTCTTTTTGGCTTGGTTCTTTTTGTTTCTTGGCTCTGAGACGCGTGCGATCACCCATCCCAGAGCCACGCGCTTCGTTTTCCAGAAAACTGCCAGATGACGCTCATGTTTCACGTGTGACGTGACTTAATGGGCTCGTTTGCCTCCTCTGCAAGCTCGAGGCATTCTAGCGCAGCGTCTCTAGAATACCGTTCACAAAGTTTCTTGCGCAGAACATCAAATAAATGTTTTGTTCACTCTCTCCACACGCAAGACTATCGTCTTTCGACGACACTTGCAGATTACATGCAGATACGGGACGAACTTTTTTTTCCGAAGTAAGTTTCTGCTATATCAAATGTGGTACGTTCCGCTGAGTAGTGAATACTCCCATTTTAGTGCTTGCTCTTCTATTTAGGCAAAGTAAAATAAAATGTTTTCAGTATAGTATTCTATCTTTAGATAACCACAAAAACAAGGCACTAGGTTGCAAGAACAGGAATGTCTGTTTAATCAAAAGGCTTTGTTCGTGGTTTCGTTCAATAAACTCGCATCCAAAACGTAACTACAAAACTCGCTGACAAGGCCGAGAGCGCGCTTCTGACCACACGCAACGACAATCTTCAATACAGCAGTATACAGCAATACAGCAATACAGCAGGTATGTAGTCACATGTACGGGCCACCATTTATCGCCTTCTCAGCGTAGCAGTTACAACTATATACAAGACTGTAGACATATCGTCCGAGTAGCTGAATGCACGCGAGAAAATGTACAAAATTATCTGATGACGCCCTTGCTTCAGAAGGAAGGACATCGAATTGTAAACTTTCTTTTGAAGGTAGCTAAGAAACTGTAAAATATGAGTACTTCTTTGCCGCGACCACCATAGAGATCTTCGAAAGTAAGTGGTCTAGCTCAAACCCGAGGAGGCACGCTTTCGAAAACCTGGATCAAAGAGATACTGAAGGGGAGGTAGGATTCTTTTCCAGATAAAAACTCTTTGAAGACGCATCCGAACACTCTTTAGTGGTTTCTAGAAGTCATCACTGAGTGCTTCTCGTATTGTCGAAAACCCAACGAAGCATTGGCGTCTTCTTTGATAGGTGCTCCACTGATCACCCCATACACAGAACCAGTGGAAGATATCAATTTCAATTGCTTCTGAGCCTTTTTAAACTCTTCTACGAGGTATGATCGAAAAGTGTAACAAAATAAAAAACAAGCTAAACCTTGGAAGATGACTGATTTTCTGTAAGTTCACAGAAAAAAAAGAGGATCAAGTGGAACCGTTTTCTAGACCACATTTAGCCAAGAGGTGGCCACCAGCGCAACAGCAAGTAAAAAAAGCGTTGAGCTGTTTTTATGACATGGCTTGGTAAAAGTGCACATTCCTTAGTTGTTTTGTTGTGTTTAAGCTGTCATTGTGTTAAACTGCAGTCGGTGGCGAAGCGTGGATGCACTTCTATATATCAGTTCTTCCTAAAGGAGATACTTGCTTCGCCTTGAAATCTTTATTATCCGTACTTTGAAATTTTACATGCAGAGCATTTCTGAGCTAACCAATTACTTTCGGATACCATCTATCTATCTATCTGTCTATCTATCTATCTATCTATCTATCTATCTATCTATCTATCTATCTATCTATCTATCTATCTATCTATCTATCTATCTATCTATCTACCTATCTATCTATCTATCTATCTATCTATCTATCTGTCTGTCTGTCTGACTGTCTGTCTGTCTGTCTGTCTGTCTGTCTGTCTGTCTGTCTGTCTGTCTGTCTATCTATCTATCTATCTATCTATCTATCTATCTATCTATCTATCTATCTATCTATCTATCTATCTATCTATCTATCTATCTATCTATCTATCTATCTATCTATCTTACCAGATGGCTACGTCAGGATGCTATTGTTATTCTCTCCTTAGTTCTAATTATGCCAAAAGTGGCATATTAAGGGAAATACACATTCAAGACTTTTGTAACATGGAAACAGTGCAACAGTGGAACGGAATCTTGCCGACGTCA
The DNA here is from genome assembly GCA_013436015.1 of Rhipicephalus annulatus. Taxonomy (NCBI): domain Eukaryota; kingdom Metazoa; phylum Arthropoda; class Arachnida; order Ixodida; family Ixodidae; genus Rhipicephalus; species Rhipicephalus annulatus. Next base: position 23,114 of record WOVY01006447.1, read on the forward strand.
CGCGCTCCAATAAAGGTTGGTGAGGTGTTTGAGCTAGCCTTCGGAATAGTTTCTGAATGGCCAGAAAAAGTACAAAAACTTAGAGCGAAAGCTGTACTGCTACTTGTCTTACAAGTTCATTAATCGCGTCGAGGAATGCTGAGCAGCTGGGGCGCACGTGCAAGGCAAAAAAGAGTAAGACGGGCCTTAGTAAAAATGTAAGAGCCGCATGTCTCGACGCACAGGCCAGCTACAAAGGGAAATGCTCTTGACCCAAGACTGTTTCGTGCGCTTCAGCTGAAACTACTGCCCTTTCCCCCATGTGTCTCTTTTGCTAGAAATCGCGTCTCTTGATGCACTGTGGGAATGCGTCACAACGGGTACGTTAGGAAGGAGCCTCGTCACCACAGTACCAAGTGACTAGTGGAATGGTTACTGGCTGCTTCACTGACGTTTCGTCACTCAGCCTTCTTATAGATGGCGCTTGTACCTACATCAAAAATCTAAGTTCATACTTCTTAGTACCTACAACAAAAATCATAGGCAGGTGCTCTAGCTATTTAAAAAAAGATCATCACCTCGCCCACTTTGCTTCGTTGGCCTCCTTATAAGTGGCCGAAAACATATATAATACTATTGACACAGTAACTCTGCGTCCCGCTTTAAAGCACTGCTTTTCAGAGGCTCACCTAATGACCTCGCGTTAAAGGTGAAGCCGATGTGTCTAACAGTGGCTTATTGGAACCTACCTCACAAGAAACTACACTTATCGAACATTTGTTTGAAACCTAAAGTCACACACTCTAATTGTAGGCAAAACAACCTATTGTATTCGCTTTTGGGCTACCAGACGAACAAAACAGGTTTCCTCACTGACACTATATATCAGGGTGCTATTCACTCCTAATTCATAAGTTTACCAATCTTCTTATGTACGATGAATGCAGGTATTGAATGCTGCCAGAGAATGATGGTGAGGGAGACTTGCGCGATAGCCAGTTAATGACTTTCGAAACGCCCAACACAGTTTTGACAAGCAACAAGATTATTTGTGCACCAATACACTATCGCTTGAACGTCACTGATTTGTTGCTTTTTCCTTATTTCTCATCAGAAATGCATAAAGTTGTCTTCAAAGAGCGTCAAACATGACGAAACAAGCAGGACACGCAGTCGTTGCCGCATCTTTGTGTGTTTCTGTGTTGTCCATTATCCTTGAATTCTTTAAAGTATTCTAAAGATTAGCGAGCACACACAAGCGTTGGTTTTATTCTTGTATATGTTTACACAAGTTTAAATACGTACCAGCGTGCGTCATCGCAAAGTTTCCTGCGTTCACTGCCTGCGTCTAAACACTGCGCTCAAAATGGTACGTGATAGTTTCAATGAACAGACTGAACTCAGCATCGCTTGCAGACACAAAAGGCCAGCGCCAGTGCCGCATGCCCGTGATCAAAGTCAGATATGTGACATAGTGGCGCTGAAACCATTAGAGATTGAGTTGGTTGCCATGACAACCATCCCAGAACTCGTTTTTGACGTGGGAAGCAATCATCCAAACACTACCAGGGCCTACTATTCCCCCCCCCCATCGAATTCGTTTCTTTCTCCATCACTGAGTGTCACCATGTCGGACGTAGGCTCTTCTCTCGTCAGTTTCGTAAGTAAGGCTTTACTTCGTTTTTACTGTTTGCTTGAGAAGCGCTTTTGTTGTCAGCTTTTCCATCGTTCTGACCATTAGAGTTGGGAGACCCTCAATCATCCCTATTTTTTTGTCTTGGATATGTGAAGCTGCTTTTACATTGTATAACGTTTGTCTCCGAAGCTTTCTTGCCTAGTATATAGAGCTATTGTTTTTTGAACGCCTCTTATTGGCAGCTAACCTTACTGTCCTTCCTCATTTATTCCTCCTCCTCTTATTGGCAGGCTTGGCTTAACTACTTAGGCTTGCCCTTGTGAGCTTCTTACGAGACAACATGGTTAGTATTTTGCATAGGCGTTAAAATGTTTGTGACATAAGCACGATACCGCAATATTTGCCGCGTTGCTCTCTAACGTAATAAAGTTTAAAGGCATGTAAAATATCTCTTATGTTACGCCTAGGGCTATTTTATTGATGCATCTGAGTTACAATAAATACTTGTCTTGAATTAACATTTGTCTGACTACTTATCCTAAATACAAGCTCGTTTTATTTTCTCGCCAACGTCACCCTCTGATCTCTCATGCTTAATCTCTAATTTCAGTATTGAACATGTTCAATCATATCAATATGTACACGTGACATTATCATCTGAACATTCTTGCAAAGCACACATCAGCATCATATCATCCGCGAACAGATACATCGGTTATCTAAACTGTCAGTTGCGTCACGCACAGGTAGACCTAAATATTTTCACGTACAAATCCCTCATTCGATCGAAACATGCAGCGCTCATCTAGAGCCCACACCATCTATATTTATTAAACCTAGAGTCTGTATAAAATTGTGCTCCTAAGTTATTTCATTCTTTATAGTCATATGATATCAGTATATCAACCCTAAAATAAAAAGTTCATGCTGCAAATTTTTGCTTGCGTCGCCGCATCGCCAGTCTTTGTTTACTTCGCAAATTCCTTCACAGTTACCTCAACCAAGCACCTCACATCATCCTACCATCAATCATATCTTACCAAAAAACCCATCCTTATTCAATCGCAGGCACATGTTCTCGCAATGCTACTTTTGTCGCATCACTTTTCTTTCGCACAGCTGTGAACTGAAATGGCCTTCCCCGTGACCTTGCAACAATCACGTGTTCATCAGCTTTAGCAAACATTTTAACTGGATATTGTTTGTCATGAAGATCACTATCTGTAACCCACATTTTTCAGCCCACCTCCTATGTATTACCCCCTAACCACGACCCTTAAGGCAATAAAGTTAATTGTCAAAGTCTTCCCAGCCGAAACGACACCAATTGATCACCTAACCTTGTATGTAAATTCATAAACGTACAACGGGACTGCGGAGAGAGACAAATAGGTTCTGTTCGAAGACAAATGTCACCTAGCAGTAAGGATATTTTATGTATTTGGTGTTTTTAGGCTGCTAGTTCTAAAACGGCGCAATGGCGGGGCAGAGTCATAAGTCCGGTTTGTGGTAATCCTTCCGCTCTAAATAAAAGTATTATTGCTGAGTGCACTCCTTAGCGCGCTTCTAAACGTTAATCCAAAATAAATAACAGGATATAATGTAAATGCAAGAACAAAAGCGGTAACAGCGTCGGGGTAGAAGCAGGAAGGGCTCGCCGGGTATACGGGCAGCATCGCACAAGCAACCAAGCAGCCTTAGCTCACGCCTCGCGCCAGCATGTCGATGTCGCTGCAGTAGTTGGCATTTTTCTTCGCTATGCTTTGTCCCCTGTCGGAAAAGCAACCATCCTGGCTACTCGGGGAGAACAGGGTACGAGCGGATCGTCATAAGGTTTTAACAGCTGTACGTGAACGGTTTCAAGACCCCGAAAGTGCTGGTCTGTGGATGGCGTAATGGGTTCCACAATGAAGTTAACAGGTGAAGTCGGCGAGACAACGCGGTAGGGCCCTTGTATATTGAAACAAGCTTCGAGGAAAAGCCTGTAGGGACAGCGGGAACCCAAAGCCGCGCAAGGGTGTCTGGAACAAAGTTAGGGCACAGGTGGTTATCGTCATGTCGCAATTTTTTTCTTCATTGGTCGATGGTTGTGAATGACTGGGTGAGCCTATGGCATTCCTAGGCGCGGCGGGCAGCTTCATAGATGGGCGTTGATTTGGAGTAATCGAGCTGGTACGGCAGAATGGTATGTAGTGTGGTGGAAGGGCCTCGGATATATAACAGGCAAAATAGCGAAAAGCCTGTAGTCGCCTGTGGAGCAGTGTTATATGCGTACGTCACAAAAGGCAGAATGAGGTCGCAATCGGAGTTGTCTGAGGTAACATACTTAGATATCACGTCCCCTAGCGTACGGTTGAGTCTTGCCGTCAATAATCTCGTTTTCGGATGGTAGGCGGTGGTAGTACGGTGAATGATACGGTATTTAGGCAAGGAGTGCGTTGACGACTTCAGAGACAAACACACGTCCTCTGTCGCTAAGAAGTTCACGGGTGCGCCGTGACGGAGAATGAAGTTCCGCAGAAGAAAAAGATGACACGTCGCGTGCTGTGGCAGCCGGCATAGCGGCTGTTTCTGCGTATCGCGTGAAGTAGTCGACAGCGACGACGATCCAACGGTTTCCAGAAGCCGTGAGTGAAAGAGGCCCATACAGATCAATTCCAACGCGGTCGCTAGGTCTGCCTGGGCAAGGAATTCGCTGAATCGGATTAGAGGCGTTATGAGGGAGAGCTTTGCGTCGTTGGCATTGCGGGCATGGCAGAACGTACTTGCGCACAAAGGTGTACATGCCTCGCCAATAGAACCAGGAGGAAAGCCGAGCGTATGTTTTGAAGACGCCTGCATGTCACACTGCGGATCAGCGTGGAAAGCTTGACATGTTGCAGCACGAAGATGGCCTGTATATCCACTTTCGGCCGTCGGACTTGTAACTCCTGCGATGAAGGAGGCCATCGCGGACCTCGAAGTGAGCCGCTATACGGCGCAACTTTAGGCAATATAGAGAAGTCTACGGGTCTGAAAGGAATTGCAGAAGAGCGCTGATCCAGTCATACTTACGTTGCTAATGTGCCATTTCGCCGTTTGCTGGGACCACAACCGTTTCGTCCGCGGCAGATAAAGATGCAGAGCTTTTGCAGGACACAGGTGAACGTGATAGGGCGTCGGCATCAGTGTGACGTCGACCAGACTTTGGACAACACGCATGTCGAACTCTTGCAACTCCAAAGCCCAGTGAGCTAAACGGTCGTAGGGGTATTTCATTGTGGATAACCAACGAAGCGCATGGTTATCAGTGACTACGTCGACGGGGGACCATATAAGTACAGCCTAAATTTACTTAGAGCCAAATTATTGCCAGACACTCCTTCTCTGTCACAGAATAGTTCTCCGCTTTGGTGAGAGTATGGCTTGCGTATGCGACTACGGATTTCTCGAATCCAGGTTTGCGCTGCGCGAACATGGCGCCGACGAGTTCGACACCGCTGACATCGGTGTGTACCTCAGTCGGAGCAGTTGGGTTGGCAGCGACGTTAAGAGGCGGCACAACTTTTCGAAGGCATCGTCACAGGCGGGTGACCTAGCGTAACTTTTCGAGTCACTCAATACAAGTTCAGTCAAAGCGGTGGTAATCATCGCGAAATTCCGAATAAAGCCTCGGAAATACGAGCAGAGGCCAAAGAAGCTGCGCATATTCTTCAGAGACGCAGGTTTACGAAGCTCTGCAATTGCCCGAAGCTTGGCGGTTTCAGAAAGAATACTGTCTTTATAGAGAACATGGTCAAAAATGGCGAGCTGACTTGCGCCGAAGCGGCATTTCTTCAAGTTGAGCGGAAGGCCGGCGCTAGTTAGGCACTTTAGTGCTTTATCTAGCCTGCGTAGATGCGTTGGAAAAACTGGTGAAACTATAACCACGTCATCCAAATAGCACAGGCATGTTGTCCACTTCAGGCTACGCAAAAGATTGTCCATCATTTGCTCGAATATTGCGGGCGTGTTGCAAAGGGCAAAAGGCATGACACAGAGTTCGTTAAGGCCATCAAGTGTGACAAAGGCCGTCTTAGGCTGATTTTCAGGTGTCAGAGGGACTTGCCAGTAGCCAATTCGTTATTCAATAGAACAGAATAACTCCGCACTTTCGAGGCAGTTAAGGGCATCGTAGATCCTCGGTAAGGGGTAAACGTCCTTTCAAGTTATTTTTTTCAGATGATGGTAATCAACACATAAGCGAATTGACCCATCCTTCTTCTTAAATAGAATGACAGGAGATGCCCAGGGGCTATTCAAAGGCTGGATGACGCCACGCTTGAGCATGTCAGCTACTTGGTCATCGATAACCTGGCGCTCGGCTGCGGAAACGACGCAGTGGCGCGTTGGTACTCGTGTTAATGCGCTGACACACAGCTGACGTGCGGCCGAGGGGAGTATGCTGGAAGTCAAAGGAAGATCGGAACTTGTCCAGGACTCCTAAAAGCTTAACGTATCGTTAAAAAAATGGCTAACGTATCGGCGATGCAGCTGCTCAGTACGTCAGTCCTAGTAGAGTGTGGTGAACAGGCACAGGCCACTCCGACGACTTCGTCTCCGGCGGAAGAACCAGTAGGCATGTCGATAATTGTAGAAGTGTCGAGACTGTGAACACGCCCGACGCAATCACCCCGAAGTAGTGTTACAGGGCATGACAACAGGCTCGAGATGAGCAGTCTGCTGATGCCGTCATGAAGTTCTCGAAGGGCATAACTTAGCGGCAAACACGACGAACGAAAACGGCAGTAGCGTGGAAAGGGCACTCGACCTGGCGAGCGAGTTGCAAGACACCATGGGAAGAGAAAAAAAATGCGGCAGAATGGTGACGTCATTACCAACAAGTAGTTTGTTTCCGGTTTCAAGAGAATCATATAACTAAACGTCGCCAAACGCTTCAAATGCCACTTCAGCACGAAAGTACTCGACGACAACCTTAATAGCGGAAAGTCGCAACCCAAAATGATATCATGGGATCAGGAATCAAACACTAGCAAGTCGACGACATGTATGAGGCCATGAATTGCAATGCGAGAACTACAGGCAGCGACCGACGTGACGTGCTGTGCGCTGGATGTATGAAGTGATATACTTGCTAGTGGCATCATAACTTTATTGAGTAAGTGGCATAGTCTGGCACCGACCACTGAAACTGAGGCTCCAGTGTCGACAAGAGCAAGTGCGCCGACGCCGTCCACATAGACGTCGAGAACATTCGTCGGTGAAAAGAGAGGACTTGATCTTTTCGTGGGTGGCACAGTTCCTGTTACAGTAACTGGCGCAATTAGTTTTCCCGTTCAGTCGATGAAAGACAAGGACGCATCGGCGATGACGAGCGGCTGTTAATAGGAAGGCGGTGATCAGCGCACGGTGACATCTGGTCAGGGTGCTGAGAGCCTGTGAACGAAGAGTGGGGCGGCACATAAGTAGCAGGTTTGAAGCTCTGGTGGTAGCTATGGTGATAGAAAGAGACGCGCCAACGGCAGTATCATGCTATTGGCCAGTGTAAGGAAACGACTTAAAGACGCCGAGGAACGTCAAACCAGAACTGAAGAAGACGAGCGGAGGGCAGGGGACACGAAGGCGACAACAAGAAATGAAGAAGAAGAGGAAAAAAAGAAAAAACGTGCGGAGCAAAGCACGCGCATTTACGAGGCAACTGTGCTCCAATCAGCTGATGACCAGTGGTGGCCCATAGAGGTGGCGTGCCACGATCGGGCCACGTGTGACCATTACGTGGCGGTAGGCTTTGTGGCTTAGGACAAGCCGAAGCAGCTGCAGACGGAAGACAGCGGGCCGAAGCGTCGGACGCAGGCGATCCAGGTTCCGGCCAGGAAACGCGGCCGTCCACGCTGCTGCCGTCCAACCACCAGCTGGGGTGGCGTTGCCGGCACGAGTACTGCATCTCGGGGCGCGGCCTGGCCTGCTGTTCTCTTCCTTGCCGAGGGCATCGCGGATCTCGGCGAGGCGTCTCCACGGTCAGTCGTTCGGCACAGCGATGAACGTGGCCTGGCTAATGGTCATGTTTGCGCCAAGCATCGCGTCTCGGTGCACGCTCTTCGCTGAACGGGCTGGCCATTCCCCGCATGGAGCATCGCGTCTCCGATGCGGGTTGACTGCTTCGTAGCCGCACCCATGTCATCAAGCGCCGGTGTCACCAGAGCGTCGTACATCGGCAAAGGGACGAGCGAGACGTTCTGCCGGGCGAGACGCGGACGTGTGTACAAAGGACCACGGAACCGGGCGAGGTTCAGTATGGCAGAGGCTCCAGGTGCCAGGGGAGTTGCTAGCTGAATCGAGGATCGCCGAGCGGTGCCGAGCCGTACCGAGCGACGCGCCAGACTCGGACGTGGGCCGCGAGCTCATGAGCTGCAGTGTGCACCCGAGGGTACCTGGTGGTGCCCTGGCCAAGAAGAAGGAACGTGGAACGTGGCTCGAGGGTTGAGGCCACGAAGGCAGACGAAGCGGTGCGCCGCTCGAGAGGACGAGTTCCTGGCAGCGTTCCTGGGCCGGACGTGGGACCCGTACGTGTCGGCCAGGTGGAGCTCCGGTGTGTCTGTCGAGGTCGAGTCGGTCGGCCTGTACAAAGTCCAAGGACGGGGCCTGCCGAACGGCTCCTGCCTGGGTGCAGTGGCCGGGAGCAGGTTCGTGGGCGAGGCCTACCGGGTGTGGTCCTCGTGAGCCGTGGCCTGATCCTGGACCTCAGGAGTTGTGACCCTGACTGCTGGGTTGGCCGCGACGTCTGACTCAACGGCGCTGCACACGGTAGCGCATCCGTGTGCCGTCAGCCGTTGCAGCCATGCCACCTTTGCCCTCGCGCACGTCGACGACCGCATCATGTCGGGACGACGGGGACCCAAACTGTGACACAGCGGTTTCTTCTTGCGAACAGAGAACTATACGCGCTGGACACTGAGTTAGCGTAGCCGCGAGCTCTCCGCATAATAAAGGTCTGACTCTCGTGCAGGTGGCGTGATGCTTGGCGTGTAGGGTTGGATATATAGTTTTATTTTCACCTGCCACTTCCTTCTCTAGTGTGCAGTATAAAGCTTCTTTTGTTCGCATCAATTGTTGATGTTAATCCTTTCTCGTCGGCTATTAACAAACATAGTGACGAACGTCCGTAACCATCACAGCCAGGTAGGGCACATGCAAAGCATATTAGCCAATTGCCGAGTGTACGCCATTGTCCACAACTCTGCACGGGTTTCGGCTGAGTGAACCGAGGAATGGGTCGCAGTGGTACGGCTCATTGTAGCGACCTAAAAGTCTGAAAAGGTGGTTGAGCGGTAGCTTCAGCATACCTTAGAGGTGCGTTCATCTCGGCACTGGCAACAAGGTCGCCAACGGTGAAGTGTCGCGGGCAGATGGCAGAGCCGTGCTAACTGGGTCCTGGATGATCTGGCGAATGCTTGCGGGAAGAGATGACGGAGGTTGACCGGCTGTTGATTGCAGCGATAGCTGACGAGTGACCTGAGCGCGAACAAACTGTTGATCTGTGATAGCAGCGACTGAAGATCAGAGGTGGTAGTCAGGCTTGAGAAGGTGTCATCCAGTAGGTTAGAGCATCGCGGGAAAAGACGCTGTAGTCGGAGCTTGTCGAAACTCTGACACAGCTCGATGTGCTCAGAGAGAGGGACAGGGTTCTTCGAGAGCAGCATTTGAAAGGCTTTGTCGGAAATGCGTTTCAGGATATGTCATACTTCGTCAGTTTCCGCCATCGTCGGGTCGAGACGCCGGCAGAGCTCGAGGATATTCTCGACGTAGCTGGTGATGAATATCTCAACAGTTTGTTGGGACCGACTTCGTAGGCGTTTTTTTGCGCGAAGTTTACGCATACTAAGTAATAAATCTTTTTAATAAAGCTTTTTTAGAACAGGAAAAGAACAACCAGGTACTAGATAATCGGAATCGCGCAACGAGTGGTTTGTCGAATGCACCAACCTTATACAAAAGCTCGATCTTGTTCGCCTATTAATCATTGCGCATAATCACCGTGGGAGATTGTGCGGATTACAAAATCTTTTGTCATAATTTTTTATCGTCATCAGCCACAGCTCACACAAACTGCGCAAAGTTTCTTGCAAGTGTGCAGCAGGTAGGATGCTTCTCCGAAGAATTACGAAGGCTGGCATAGTAAATGCCTGCCTACTACGCAATGAATATTGTCATAGTCAGTACCCTGCAGGTGTGCTCTCAGCAGATACCTAAAGGGTGTTAAAAGGGCTTCTAAAGACCACTCTTCTAGCTTCCGCTGTGACAGTGCTGCACGTTCAGTGCAGGCCTGGTGGTTTTATTTACATTTTGATGCACTATACACGTTTTAATCAAATATACATTGTTACACGACATCGGCAACGAAAGAGCATCATAGACGACGAAGACGATGAAAGCGACCATGCTCGTGTTGTTGTTGCTGCTGTTCTTCCATCTTGGCTGCAGCTGCCTCTGACTATCCCTGTATATATTGTAAATATATTTATTTCATTCATTCTCTCACCGCCGTAACATTTGGTGGCGGTGCGGGGTACAACACGATATAACGGAGCTCCGCAGTGGCCGACGCTTGGATTTTTCCACCATGAGCGATGTCCACTTGCGGTCTACCATGGAGAGTCTACGCTTGCCCCACGTAGACCCGTCGCAACACTTGTTCGTTCTACACGATGGCATTCTTTACCGACGCAACGCCAGCGCCCAAGTACCAGAGCTACAACTCGTAGTTCCTTCGACACTCAGTTACGCTGTACTTCAACAGCTTCACAAAGCCCCAACTGCAGGACATCTCGGGGTCACGCGCACGTACGATCGCGTACGGCGTAGATTATTCTGGCCAGGCCTTTACCGTTCTGTGCACCGATACGTTGCTGCATGTGAGTCCTGCCAGCGCTCCAAACATTCCACGCTGCCACCAGCTGGTCCGCTCCAACCAATAGACATACCCACTGTTCCCTTCTACCACGTCGGTCTTGATCTCGTTTGACCATTTCCTACTTCTCTCACTGGAAACAAGTGGATAGCCGTAGCCACTGATTACGCCACAAGATACGCTATCACATGAGCGCTACCGACAAGCTGTGCAACTGACGTCGCGGACTTCTTGCTTCATGACGTAATTCTTCACCATCGCGCTCCTCGACAGCTGATGACTGATCCTGGTCGCTCATTTCTTTCAAAAGTAGTAAGTCACATCCTTCGCTCGTATTCGACGCGTCACAAGCTCACTACGGCCTATCACCCACAAACAAATGGTCTTACCGAGCGCCTAAATCGAACTTTGACAAAACAATGCTCTCCAAGTACGTTTCCGAAAATCACCTTGATTGAGATACTACTTTGCCTTATGTGACATTCACGTACAATTCGTAACGCCATGACACCTCTGGCTTCTCCCCCGTCTGTTTATTGTTCCGCCGCCATTCAGCGTTACCCTTCAAGACTCTTCTCCCATCAACTACGCAAACGGTTAAAGAGTACGCCCAGGATGCCACTTCTCGGGCTCAAGTAGCCCGCTAAATCGTACGGGAACGTCTTCTTCGCTCGCTGCTCTCTCAGAAGGCCCGCTACGATAGCCATCACAGAGTAGTTTCCTACTCTCCAGGTTTATTGGTCCTCCTGTGGACACCATGCCGCCACGTTGGCCTCCCTTCGAAGCTCCTGTCTCGCTACTAGGGGCCTTAGAAGGTTTTACGCCGGCTTACCGATGTCACATACGAGATTGCTCCGTTGGAGAGTCAGTCATCGTCGTCCGCAACCGCTACTGACGTCGTCCACGTGACCCGCCTCAAACCATACATTTACGCATATAACCCTACTCTCCTTTAGGCGCCGAGACGGCACTGCCAGCAGCGGGGGGTTATATGTTTCACGACATCGGCAACGAAAGAGCATCATAGATGGCGAAGACGATGAAAGCTACCGTGCTCGTGTTGTTGTTGCTGCTGTTCTTCCATCTTGGCTGCAGCTGCCTCTGACTCTCCCTGTATATATTGTAAATATATTTATTTCAATCATTCTCTCACGCCCGTAACATAATGTTGCCCCACCACGGTGGTCTAGTGGCCTGTGTACTAGGCTGCTGACCAGCAGGTAGCGGGATCGAATTCAGGCTGCGGCGGCTCCATTTTCACTAGAGGCGATAGGCCACTGGGATCAGATTTGGGTACACGTTCAGAAACCTTAGATAGACGAACTCGCTGCAGCCGTCCACTACGGTGTCTCTCATAATCATATGGTGGTTTGAGGACGCTAAACCTCACATATAAATGAATCGTCGAAAATGCTGATTACATATATTCATAAAAGATGTCCTTTTTGTAAGTACAAGAAGGACGTCCTCGATGAGCTTAAGGACTTGTTTTCCAATAATGATCAGCGTGCAGAGTTCAGGCTGGTCCAAGCATGATGTGCACAGTGTAGGAAAAACAAATATCTTACCGAACGGAAGGGCTTGCGTCTCAAAACCAATGAAAGAACGTAAGACCCCTGGATGAAGAAAAAAGGCGAGTATCACCCTCATCGCCGAGCTAATTCTCATTGGCGGCGTCTCCCCTCGCAGCTACGGACCCGATTCACCCAGACTGTTGCCGTAACGCCGAATTCTCCTCTGAGTGATGCATTTGAAGCATCGGATAGAACATAACACGTACAGAAGCCAAATATCTTGCACGCAACGCTCCCTCCGGATTCTCTAAGTAGAACCACGTATTCGATGTCATCACTCCCGGTGCGAGACTTTGTATTCAGGTTGAGCAATACTCAGGATTTCAGTCGAAACAATCGCCACTATGTCGTCCACTGACTTCTGAAGCTACCACACCGAATTTGTTGTTGTGACAGTATGGTTTATTTATTTCTCGCTTGGGACACTAAGTGATTATGAAAGAAAGCTGAGTGGAAGACTGCTAAGTTTGCTCCGCCCGCATGCACTTTTCGATATCGAACTCGTGACGCTTCCGAGGTCCCAAATTATTATACCTACTCAGCCCCAATCATTGCGAATATATAAAACAGAAACCTTTGTTGCTAGAAGCACAATATTAACGTAGACCTTGTGTTTGCTACATTGCTAAATATTGCCACATGCCCCCCTTTCTTTTCATCTTCATGTTACAGCTTCATTACAGGTGTGACTGCTGCCTTGCGCTTGTCAGTTTTTTTTTGCGACAGCCGACGCTCTCTTTGCTGCTATCGATCTGCAGCATGTATTCCTTGTAGCGTGACGTTTTCGTTTCTCGGATGAGCTTCGCCAAACTAGAAAAGAGTGGCAACATATCTACGTATGAATAATGGAGAGTGGGGCAAAGCATCTGTCCGTTCATGCGTTCTTGCTTCCGTCCGTCTATGCATACGTATGTGTAACCGTCTGTGCGTCCATCCGCCCGTCCGTGCGTGCGTCTGTTCGTGCGTCCGCACGTCCATCCATGCGTTCGTCCTGTGTTCGTCCATGCATCTGCCCCTGCGTCTGTCCATGCGTCCATCCGTCCGTGCAGCCATCCGTGCGTCCGTCTATGCATCTGTCTGTGTGTCCGCTCGTCCATCTGGTCAACACTCCAAGTACCACCATCTCGTATATTTTCATCATATATTTCGCATATAGAAGCATCGCCATCCAGCGGACATTCCATGGACTAAACTAGAGGTAGCACACGCACACTTTTTGCGGCTTCCGTTTCGTGTATACTTCCAACCTTTAACCACCTCGAGTTCATGGTATATACTTGTTCACTGTACTCATGGCACTGCGGCCCAACGCTCGCTAAACTTTTCTAAAACCGAGAAGGTTGCGAGTATAACGTAGCAACCGTTTTATGTCAGATAGTGCTTAGTGTATATGCCAATGGCTGCTAATCGGAATGAGAGACAGGAGAATTCGGCTTTTAGCTAACGCGCACGCTGCGAATTTTTTCATTGTTCAACAAAGCACAGGAAAAATCTCCCACTGGCACCACCTTCCAGGTCCAAGCTTAAGACATGTTGCGCACTATGACGAGGGAGGAACGGTGGCGCTTTAGGAAGCTTCGCCCCTAAATGTCACAGCTTTGACGCAAAGCGAAGCAATGAAAAAGATGGCAACAAATTCGAAGGCTAAGGGCAGAAAAGAGAGCAGATCGAAACGAGCCCCGCGTTTCTCACGCACAATGACGCACAAAGCGTACTCACAGGTACAGATGCACGTAGATAAGCGTCTCAGTTGTTATTTCGCTGTGTTTGAAAAGCACGCGCTTTTCTCAAACGGAGACCGCAATGATTGATTGATTTGTGGGGTTTAACGTCCCAAAACCACCATATGATTATGAGAGACGCCGTAGTGGAGGACTCCGGAAATTTCGACCACCTGGGGTTCTTTAACGTGCGCCCGAATCTGAGCACACGGGCCTACAACATTTCCGCCTCCATCGGAAATGCAGCCGCCGCAGCCGGGATTTGAACCCGCGACCTGCAGGAGACCGCAATGATTGCAGGCACCTTTGTGCATCCAGTAACTACAACAGAATTATTCCAGATAAAGCTCGACGCCAGCTAAGGTGTCCTACCCTCCCCACCGTGAGGTAAGGACGTGCGAGGGAGCGCCGCTCCCCTCCTCTAAGTGAGGCAGTGTACGCGTGGAAATTAAAGCGCGTGCGCAGCCACGCGATATGTCGACGCGCGTTAATTACGCCATCGTCCTGGTAATGCTGAGAAATTCATAATTCTCCCATAGATGTCCATAAGCAGTGGTAAGTGTTATAAATAATTAGCTTACCCGTTCAACGTTGGAGGACGTGCTCCTAAGTGGCTCAGTGGTTAATGCCTCGCACTCACGATTCTGTGGAACCATAAATTGATTCCGCGCACCGAAGTCTTTTTGTGGATTTTTGTCCTTTTGCATTTTCATATATATAGATACGCATAGATATACGGTGAGTGACGGCAACACCAGCGGCAAAATCTAGCCGAGAGTGTCCATATAATTGCCATTGCGAAGAACGTTCAATGTTGGAAACATTCGACAAAGCCACGACTCTTGAGATTTTGTGTGGGTGCTTTGGGGTTAGTGTAATGAACATTCCCCTCCAGCCGTCAATCAAGACCAGCCACCGAGGGGACATCAACGCCAACTGTGAAAAGCGAATCAGCAGCAGGCGGCAAGGTCTTTCACCAGACTATGGACCAATACTCAACAAGAGCGGGACCACGACGAAGACGACAACAGCCCCAAGAACGGCCGCTGTGTCGCCTCCAAAAATCGACATGAATCGCCTCACGGAGCCGCACTCTATAATTGGCTGAGTACGTGGGGATCCAGAGCTCTGGTGCATGACCGGCTTCCATCGTTCAACGATAGGGGACAGTGAGGAGCAGCTGTGCAACGTTTATTTTGCTTTAATGATGGCGTAAGAACCAGGACCCAGAATCAAAAGACGGTGCTGGCATCGTGGGATCTCTTCTTCAGCGGATTACTTAGCACCATCCCGAGCGTCATCCGCAAGAAGATAGCTGTAACCCAGCTTTTACACGAGAACATAGGGATGTAGGCAGAAGCAGTGTATACAAACTCCACCACATTCGATAAAGCGAAGGTTCACTTCCTGGTGCAGGAAGGTAATTTCTTGAATACAAAAGGTTTTTGCAGGACGGCTCAGTGCTCTCCCATAGTTGAGTATGGAGTACTCGAAAGCGTTATACATTTTTTCTAAACACACTTCGTTTCACACTGTATTACCACCGCTAGAACTGCCATCGACCTGCCGACCAGAGCTGTGCCCCGAGAAAAAGTGACATCTGGCGCTTCACTGAAAACGTCCCACTTTTCTTTCACTGCAGGGAAGCCAGTCGTGCCTGCTTCGCCCCCACTGCCCACATGGGGCACTACGTGGCTTCTCCGTCTATGTCCAAGGTCCGTAGTGTAGAGACAACCATTCACATTTTTAGTACACATCGCGCAGGAATGCCACGTTTATCATGCATGTAGTAATAACCATTATCATTGTTTTTTAGTCAAAGTCCGTGCTTTTTTTGAATACTAGCATAAGATGACTATGCTGTAAGTCAGCTAAAATCTTTCATATAAACATGACATCAGCCTATGCGGCAGTAGTTACCTAAACTTCCATTACAGCTTAACTTTTGACTCCACTCAAAGGAAACACATGTTGCCACTTCTACTTCCCGCCAACTAACCATTCAGCAGGCTAAGTGCACCTGTAACACCTATTTTCAGTGGGGTTTTGGCTATCTACACGGGTTACACGGTAAGTTATCTTATGGTCAGTCACTTCGCGTTGGAAGTATGATGACATTACTGATATATTTGTTCCGATTTTTTCCATTTGTCCTGCTAACTTTTCGATCTGCTGTAAAAATTGGCATCGTGAATTAAACAACATTGCTAAGTTATCACAATCAAAGGAGGTTCCTCTTAATTCCTGGAAAATTGTGCTGCTTTTCTGGTATCAGGTTCTACGAGGAGATTTCAGCTTGTCAACAGGATGAGTGCCACTCCACCAAAAAGTAGACACACGTCGCAAAGCTTACGCGTCTTCACATATTATAGTGCAAAAAAAAGCAATGTTTCACTCCTGTTTCAAAGTGGACGAATGGGCCAATTGGTGGTACTTAATCTAAGTATACTACGCGTTATAAAACATGGACGGAAAAAAGACAAGAACAAGAGAGTTGGACAGAGAGTTTGTGAGGATCAGCAGCAAAATTACAAAAGTTGGACACGGTGAAATGGCCGATGTGTGATGGCAGATGGGAAAATCTTTCAGAATAGTGACAGCACAAATAATAAATATAAAATACATTGTAACAGTATGGAAGATTACGAGAAAATGCGAACTCCACATTAACAAAGGAGAGTACTGAAAGAAACTGGGTTGCCACCCTGTGCCCTTGTTGGTTCCCTTTGCAGACTATGAAGATGTTTTGCATACGAGCAAATGATGTGATGACTTTGTAAAAGAAAACGAAAACATTCGAAAGTGAAACCATTGTAACTAAATATAGATTTTTGCGGTTCCTACATTTGTGAAATACTAACTCCGACAGCCAAAAGATTTCACGACCAAAACACAACTGCGAAACTGTGTTGAGATAAAGTGGTTAATGATTTTGAGTACTTGGTACTCTAGTATGGGAGAGTATCAAGTAGTCCCCGTGTGCCTTGACAGACTACTTTAGGACGCTGTCAAGTTTAGACCACAATGATTAACGATTGTGAGCACTAGGTGCTTTACTATGAGCGAGCATAGAGCCGTCCCGTGGGCCACACACTTGATATGAGGTCGCGTGCTCCGCAGCACCCTTAATGCTGATGGAACTGCGGCTCGGCGATATAGAGAGCGTTGGCTGTAATATAATATTCAAGCAAAAACAGCACAAAAATCCTAAAACCATCCTTTGCGGCGGCGTGTGCTGCTCCGTCTTGTCTTATTCGCTTTCATGTTAAGTGTTCTGCGATGTCTCAACATTAGAGCATGAATTATCTTTTTAACTAGCGAGCTCTTCTTTTATAGCGTAGCTCTTCGGCTCCCATTCCGGCTTTCAGCGTCATCGCCACTGTGTTAACCAATATAGCGAGCGAACACGAAAAAAGAGCAAAAAACAGGCAGACCCCCAAAAATGATATACCATAAGAGCCAGGTGGCCACTCTGTTAGCGCCTGCAATGCTTTGTGGCAGCTCGCGCTTCTTCGAGCAACGAGCACGAGAACCTTCGGGGCTAGAGGGGAAAACGTGACTTGTCCCTTTTCTAGGAATTGGTGAAACGCGAAAGCGAAACGCACTGTGACAGTAGTTGTTGTCATGTATTGTTTCGCCACAAGGACGAAGAAAGAAATGCTGCAGCAACAAACCGCAATATCACGTGAAGACAGGCAAGCAGCTCGAAAGATACAGCGCACATCTGAAGTAGAAAGCACGCATGGACTGAACATACACATGACAAGCGCGGACTAACAACAGTCACAACTCGCCACTTATAGCGTGCTGTTCCAACAGAAGAAAAGACGCGTGAACTGAACGCACAAGCAAACACGGGACATGCGCAAACAACTGTCAACATTCTTCTTCGTTTGTGAACAGCGTGCTACTCTCGTAAATGAGGCCGCGGCAGCGAGACAAGTGACCTTCGTGCTGTCCCGAGTCAAGCGACTGATAACGTGAACGCTAGAAAGACATGCTCCATGAAGGCTGCGCTCCCCAAAACGCGAGAAGCGGCGACCTTGGGACTGCGCCAATCTTACACTGTCAACTGCACCCAACGCTGCCCAATGGCGCTTTATCCAACGCTAGGTTGCCCCCAAAGCGGTAATATCTATCTATCTATCTATCTATCTATCTATCTATCTATCTATCTATCTATCTATCTATCTATCGATCTATCTAATCTATCTATCTATCTATCTATCTATCTATCTATCTATCTATCTATCTATCTATCTATCTATCTATCTATCTATATAACCACCTACGACATTTAGCTCTCCTGGCCGTTTCAATAATGGTATCGATACCAAAGTTGGTATGACACAACATGACTGTAATAAGAACGAATTTGACTAGTCATAACATGAAATCATGATATGTTCTTGATGAATGTCATGATTTACATTTCACGGTCATGCAGCTCTTGCGGTGGTTTCGTTTACATGACATGTTGCAAAACTGGTAGATTAAAACATTATTACTTGGCAAACACAAGTGACAGACACTAGCATGAAAATCATAATATGCATGTTATGTAGCAACATGACTTCATCCCTCACATGATGCGCTTGCGGTCATGTGTGGTCATGACTTTGCCGTCATGTGATGCGCTTGCGGTAACCTGCAGAGAGACTAAGAATGAACATGAGTGATTCTGGAGCGCTGCATGCGGGAAATGAGAAGTGGTGATAGTCCGGAAACACAAGGAGAAAAGAAACGACACTAGCGAGACGACAGTTTATGCAGCGGCCACCCGCGACGCCATGGCATTGTGCACACTCGTGTGGTCGCCGACTATCGGCCTACTAAGGTACTGAGCGAGGGCGTTCACCTATACCATATGCGGAATTTTTTTGCAAAAAACACCCAATAGAGGCGTCATGTTCGTCAAACTTCAATTCTGTTTGGAGTTCTGGCTATCTAATTTTCTAAGCATTACATATGCTGAAAAAGCGGCACCCGCGCTCTCGAGTGCGCGCGTGCCACTCCTATAGCCTGGCCGTGATAACTCCTTTAATACAGGCATCAGGTCGGGTTACATTTCATTGAATACCATAGCGGTATCCGCTAGAGGCGGTCTATGTAGAATAGCCAGGGCTACTTTCCTTGCAACACAAGGGCTGCACCAGACATTACCTATTCTGGTGCTGGGAACGCGGATGTTGCTGTCGACACCTTTATGCAACAGTAAATAGGTAGCTATTGGATACATATGCGACTGTTCAAAATAAGTCTGTGCCTATCACATTATTACGTAGGTTAATCACAATTTGCTAACGTTTCGCCTAATAAAA